>JAHLSL010000018.1:162517-207625 GCA_025920805.1 Petroica traversi
CGGCACGACACGGGCCCTCGTCGGCGCGGGGCTGCTGCGGAAAACGGCCCGGACCTCTCCCCCAGGAGCCTCCCTGGGTCCCGGTGCCGCCGGTCACTGTGAGTGATTCCCCTCCGCTCCTGCCGGGACAGCTCCGGGTCCCGGGGAAGGTGGGGAGTCCCGCAGGTCCCTACTCACCGAGCGGCTCAGTTACGCTACGGTTACAGAGGGAATAAATCGAGTTTAGGGTCTAGTCTTCGCTTGTGAGCGCGCTGAGCCGCGCCGGTGTTCGGGCTCCTTCGGGGAAACGGCTGGATCAAACACCTGCGCTCCAGGCTACCATTCCCACCTACCGCTTCCCACACTTCTTAAACGAAATGAGCTCGGATGGGCGTTGTGGGAGAAGGGGGCTTCGAGGGCCGCAGGACGGACAGCCCGGGGACACGGCCCCAGGCAGACGGGGGAGCTGACAGGACCCGTCCCCATCCCGGGCCCGAGCCCCTCGGCTGTCCCGGGGCTGCGGCGGGGAGTCCCCGGCTCGTCCCGCCCCCCCGGATTCGCCTCCGGGCCTGTTTAAATGCCAAAGTTGTGCTCAATGAATTCCTGAGGGTTCAATTCGGGGCATTCTCAGCAGCTCACCCGGGCAGGTCACTGGTGCACCCCGCAGCCTCCGGGAGCCCCGGACAGCCCCTGTCTGGAGGCTGCAGTGAGTTCATCTGTACTTGAAGCTTTGGCCTCTGCTGGAAAAGGTTAGAGATGTTTCCTCTGAAACTTCTGATAATCACAGGAGAGTTTATGGTGGCACATTTACTGACCTGCTGAGGACTGGCATCTTGTGAATAGCCCGTAAAGCTGCACCACCTTCCTCACATCAGTGCTCCCATACCAGTTCCTCAGTGCCTTTTCCTCGATTTGTATTGTGTTTTGATTAACACCAGAACTGCATCCCATTGTAGAGGTTTTCATGTGAAAAATACCCTTGGTTAATTGGCAGGAGATTAAAAGGCATCTCAATAAGAAATGTGACAATTTAATAATTTCCCTGTAATCCCCAGTGCCCAAATTAAAGGGGCAGACACAGCCATGTTCACCATGATTAGTTTTATTGCTTGAGAACCAGAGTACTCGTTTCTAAAGGCCTTCAGAGTTATCATGAGTTGAGTTCGCTTAAATAGAATTACTGTGTGGTTATAATGCAACATGGCACAGTAACAATACAGAGCTGCAGACACCTTTGGGCAACAATACTTGCTATAAACTGGGCTGTACTGTTGAGAAAACTCTGCAAGCGGACATCAAATCATTTCCAATGGTAGTGATTTATACCAAAATCAAGCATCAATCTAATGCCATCGCGCAGTCCATGAACTCTGTAGTGTTCTAAATTAAATCAATAAAACATACATTTGTGTTTCATCAACAGACTCCCTAATCACCTTTTAATGTCGTATTTAGTGGTGGGAGGAAAATGTCTGTAACAAGACTATATTGTAGGCTGCACTGAGCTACTAACCAGAAAAATTTACAGTTGGGTTGATGGTTTGTTTTTTTTTTTTCCTTTGACACTGTATAAATACAGCAGGTGTCCAATACAGTTGCTACTTGAAGCAGACTATTATTTTCTTCTCCCGTGTTGTTATTGTTTCAATATAGAATATGGCACCATAAAACAGTAACAAAAGACAGACAAAAACAGTTTACAAAATTCTGGAAAGTTACACCCAAACCTAGCTAAGAACTTCACATTCAATCCTTAATATTACATAGAAAGAAGAGATTATAGGAGTAACAAAGTGAAACTGCTAATATATGTGCTATATAGTATGCTATATATCTGTATCAAGGATGGCACTGCTATATATTATTTGTTATATAAATGTTGGTTGTTGATGTACACTTAACTAACCCTGCTAAGACTCCAACACTTACTGCTGATATGGCACTCTCAAGCATTCATATTGGAAAGTATATTTAGCATAAGTTTTGGTCAGGTTTATAAATTATTTATATATCTGTGTATATATACACATACATACATATATATACACACACATATATATGTATGTATAGAAAGCAGCTGCTGTGTGATTCAAAACCATGTAACATGGCAGTATAGTAAATAAAATGAGAAAAAAATTAAAAATGAAAACCAAAATACTAAAACTAAAACACAAACCATAAGCCTTGGTCAAAAAAGAAAATACCATTAAAAACCATCAATATCTCTATCTATACAATCCAATGTACAAAATCCCAAAGTGGTAAAGATATATAATGGGTATGATACCTTTAAAAGTTTATAATATGCTGAAATAGCTTTTCCACATTGACAGACACTTATTAAAAGTTGAAAGTTGTGAAATCTAGAATACATAACATCTCTGCTGTCTATTTAGAGTTTTGGCAACAGAACTGTGACATATATATAAAAAATAATTCCACATTTCTACTTGATGTCACATGAACATACAAGACAGTGAGGTATGTGAGGCTTCTCTTGAACAGAGTCCAGATGCTGAAGCATAGTGTACGATCAGCAGTCTAAAAATGTGGCACTCAGGACTGGATTTATCAATACAGCTGTTAGGATTACAGATTTCAGTGTGCTGCCTTCCCTCCTGGCTACAGTGTGGTTTCACGGAAAATCTTCTCACTTCGTAGGCATCTTTTTCCTGTTGCAGAATTGGCATTTTTTAAAAAAGAAAGATAAACACAGGGGAAATGATGTAGAAAATGTAATAGAAACGTAAAGAAAAAAGATGATATTTACCACCACATCACTGCACGACACAACACTTGTGCACATTTGCAATAGGTTTACCTGCCCCAGCAGCTATTCGAAAGGACAGGAACACAGGCTGCAGCAAGTTAGGGAAAAATAGAAGTTACATGTTTGAAGTATACGTTTTTTTGTTTTTTTGTTTTTTTTTTTCTTTACAGTCAGTAGTAAATACAACAAAAACTTCTCTATGACTGGAAACAAAATGTAGCAACAAGTTTTTGAATTAATCTAACTACAAAATGCACAAGGGAACAACATCATCTCCTCACAGATTTCTTCTCCCACTGAAATTTAAGGGAAAATTTTCTACAGATTTCTGTGGGAAGAGGTTCAGGTCCCATACACATTTCCCTTTTGCCACAGTGTCGCACCATGTTGGTGATGAAGGAAACAAAAAATTCCTGTTTCTGAACTGGCTGACCCAGAGCTTTTAGTTTACTGGATAAATTAGTAAGTTGCTATTTTAAAACCTTGGACAATTCTGGAAGAAATACCTTAAGTGCATTTTCTTTAGAAAACAATGCTCTGTCTCACAAGAACTCTGACCATGGAATTAAATAGTGGTATGTATTTGTGAGTTCGGATTTGCATGTACACATGCATCCACACATATCCACCCACTATCCCTTCCAGAATTATCATTCCAGAGCCTCAGTGCTGTTTTTAGATAGGCTTTCAGAGGTTACCTCCTAGTCCTCAATTGGCTTTTTTCTAAGAAAGCAAATACTCGGTTTTATTGTATTTCTAACTTAGGTTTCCATCTGGTATCTTCAGCAAAGAAGATTATTTGCAAGATTCAGGCATTTCATTAATTTCAACAACTGGTATTTATGTAATTCTTAATCCTTTTTCTTTATTCTTTATATCACTTGTTGTTTGAACAAAGAACTGCCAATATGTTCTTTTACTAATGCACCTATGCATCAACTCAGTAGATAAGTAGATAACCCAATGCAATCACTTGTGTTTTGCTAGAAGAGTTTGAAGTGTACAGATGGCTGCCCCTCTCCACTTGCACTGTATCCTGCTTTCATTCCAGCACCCATCGTCCTGTTCTTTGATTTCACAAAAGCAGCTATTCTGATATACACACTGACTGCAGATGAATTGCACTTTGAAACATTTTCAAGGTGCTAATTAAAAATAGGGCAGAGATATAGCTGATTTACAATTAATAGAACCTAGTGCATACATTCTCCTTACTAATAAAAAACTTAGAAGATAAAACACTAAAATATTTAATTTAATTACCTTGTGATCCCCCATGCAGACATTTGGGCCAATGTGGTCATATATTACTATCTTCTCATCATTTTCTGACTAGTTAAAAAAAAAAACAGAACACAACAAAAACACTAGTCAGTCCAAGAATTCCAGATTACACATACACAGAAAGAAATACTGGAAATATTGTGCAAACAGGTGAAACCAATTTCTGAATGAAGTGATATTAACACATCTTTGCTTGGCTTCTCCATAGAAAGACTGAATGTGTAGAATGAACTTTTATGCCCAGAACTGCTTGTAGCAATTTGTGCAGTTTGCCTGCATAAAAAAACTCCTGGCATCTCTGTGCTTCCTCCCTGCTGATGGGACCTTGGGAAATATTTGTGGCTAACACTGTGCTAAGTGAAATGCGTGACTCGTTGTAGTTACATTCCAGGCTTCTGCAGCAAAATGCAGCAAACACATTTGGCCAGGCGTTTTTTAAGACCAACGCAACTTTTATTGAATTAGGTGAGATAAATGTGCTTTGAATTAAATGCAATCCATGTTGCCTTATAACAGCATTTGATTTCATCATATAGGGGATTTTAAATGTTCAGAGATATGAACGATTTTTTTTCAGGTTATGAGCATTTCTCCGAGATAAATTTCTTCATCTGAAAAAAGCATTCAGTGATTTTAAGAAAAGCAGCAAATGACGGATGACGTTCCTCCAGTCTCCATTATGAATTGCTTTCATTTTGTTCCATGTTGAACTTTACCCTTATACACTGACCTCTTTAGCATTTTTATCTTAATGAATAATAAAATGTACTCATCTTTCTGCCGTTTGCAATAAACGTGATTTGGAGGAGCTATTTTGATTCTCTAGCACAGTTCTTCAGGAATAAATACAAATACATTGCCATACAAAATGACTTCTTATTGTGCTAAACAATTTCTAGAAGCTAATTAAATCTGTAATCTGCACACTCTCCAGTCTCTAATGCCATTGTAGATGTGCTTTAAACTAGTTGGCGATACTAATTTATTTTGTACTAAACAGTCAAGACTTTCTCATCTGTAATCAGTCAAGTTTGACTGGGCAATAACTTTATATAAACAGTAGCATTTAGGACTATAAAGTTAAAACTGAATTATCTTTAATGCAGTAAGGAAGCTTAAGGTCAGATTTACTTTACGGCACGGTTGTCAGCCAAAAATATAAAAACATAACCTTCTGCATTGTATGCATGAGCACTTTCCAATATTTCAAGATCATAATGGCACCAGCATCGGAAGTGGAGATACATTCATCAAAAGCGACTTGATAATTTACAAAGGCAGCATAAAATTGTGGATTTTCAACTGCATAATCTTTAGACAGATAAACAAATTACAGCAGTGCACAAGCAGAAACAGTATACACTTGGCTGAGCATTCATTACTTCATGCGATCAGGCATCAGCGCAGCTCCCGAGCAGTGGGCAACCTTTAGTGGTTTAGGGCTCAGGAAGCATAAAATAACATGATGGTGAGGTAACCGACCATGGCATGATAGATGATGTTGCATGAAAGCTGTTTACAGCCCCATGTCAGTACAATCTGTAATGCCTACTGTGTAGCTGAACACACTGTACAGTGGCAATTTGTGCACCCTATCCTTTCTCTACCTAGGATTTAAATGCAGATTTACTATGATTTTTGCTTGAAATAAAATACAGAATTGCTTAAGCAGAAAAATAAACACTTTAATTCCCTATAAGGAAAGTTAATACAGCAAAATGATTATCTGCATAAGAATATTCAATAGATAGTTGTGACTGAAAAAATATTTAAAAATTCATATGCATTTATATTTTAAGGATGTTACGGTGTAATTAGTTAATTAAAATTTGCTTTCACTTTCTTCAGAGTTCCCTTTAAAGCTTCAAAGTATAGTTCTCTGCAGTGGAGTAAATTCTCAGTCAAGGCCAGCACTTCTTGCCTAGAACCACAGAAACCTGTAGGGTCATTTTGCCCTTTCCTCTCTCAGTTAGGCATTCTTTTCTAATGACTGTTTCCACTAGGTTTTATGGGCCAGAATCCTGGTTTGGCTTTGGGCTGGATAGGCCAACTCCTGTGTTGGTACAGAGCTGTCACTTTGCATACACGCTTCTGGAGATGTCCCAAACCGCCTGAACACAATTTGCAAATGCAAAGCTCCAGAGACAGAGTTATGTGCACTTTTAAAGGTGAGCTTTGAACGATGCAACTGATGGAGTTTCTGTTACATGAAGACTAGGAATTGTAACTGACCTCACAGTTACAAACTTCTTCAGTGCTCTAACTTTGTTTTGCCTTGTTTAATTTTCTCCCATTATATCCAAGTTATAGCCCTCTAGATAATCAGAAAGAATTCCTTTCCCTCTGGTGTGTTTACACTTTTCAAGCTTTTGTGTACGCTTCTATCTCCTTATTCATAGCTTTAAAAAAAACCACTTCTTCCCTCACTGGCCACTCTTTTCACAGTTTTAATCCTTTGTCCTTTAGGAATTTCATGGTCGCCAAGTAACATTTTGAGTAAAGTCTCACTTTTTAATGATATTTTTGTATATGAAAAACAAATAACACTGATTTTGACGTTACTATTTGCCTATAAAGCCTGTATTGCCCTTAGGCTTCACATTCTTTTACTGAATACTGCAGTACATGCATTGTCTAAAATTTTGGGTGAAATTTCATGTCATGCAGACACTTTTTACACACTAAAAGTGTGAGGAAGTGCATTGACTTGAAATTCGAGTAGCTGTGGAAAACACGTTCCCAGCCTTTCAGTGAGTTATATACTGCAAAGCAAACAGTCTAATCACGAGATAAATAACCCTGATGAGAGAGAAAAAGAAGGTTATAAACTTCAGGAGAGCAAGTTTCAAGGGTGTAATTAATTTAAACTGGAAAAAAAAAAGCCATGAAGCTACAGAACATTGATTTACTTGGAAGATTATTTTCTGTTATTCACTCCCACTAAACTGAATTAATTATACAGGAACACACAGACAGACCCGTGACTTTTGGCAATTTTGGGTTCAATAAGTCTGTTAGAGTCATAACCGTCTGGTCAGCAAGACAATCTCACCACAGCACATCCATTTACGCAGCTGCTCATGGCCACTGCCAGCTGGCCAGCTCAGAACTGAGAGCAGTGAAAGAGACCTCGTATCACACCCCATTTCCTGATCTGTTCTTGGCCCTTCAGAGCAGGTGGTAACCAGCATCAGCAGGATGGGGGTCTAGGTGCCATGAGCACAGGAGCAGAGGCAGTGGAAGCCAGCACAGGTCAGTGCTTCCAAGAAAAGGAGGAGGGGAGAGAGGAACAAGGAGAGAGCAAATGGCAGAAAACTTGAAGGCTCCTGAACCATATTTAGATCATTTAACCTTGGATAGAGCATCACCAACTAACCCTAACCCTATCTATAAACACTAAAATCCCAAGAGGAATTGTATGTTCTAAAAATGTTGCACAAGCCAATCTTTCAAGTTATAATGGAATGTCTAAATTTAGGCACCTAATTGGTGCACCAAAGTTAGAAGCCTACCTGCTGGAGACTATCTTCATTCAGGGGACAGTGATAGATTTAGCCTGTGTAGGAATTGACATATTATTGGGAGTACCTTAGGAAATCCACCACTCTGGTAACTCAGGTGCCCCCAGCTGTTGCTGTACAGGTTTTTCTCTCAATTGCATGACGCCTCAGCCAGCAGCCACTCGCACCTGCTCCTGTCTGCATCCCAGCTGTCTCCTTGGTAGGGGCAGTGCTGCTGCTTATGTCACTGGACTGGGCTGGGGGACTAAGAGTGACTTTATTTACAGAGGCTTTTTATTTCCTGTTACACTCTTCAAAGCAAGCAGTTTCCCAGTGCTGTGCATCCCTGCACAGAAGAGGCTCAGGACAGAAGACAGTCATCACTAGCAGCTCAGATACCAAAAGAAGTGCTTGTGAACGCTTGTCTCTTAGTCACTGTCAGCAGGCTCATGGGGACAAATCCCCCTTCTTGGCTGTAAAGCACTGGAGGCACACCCCTCCATTTACTACCATGGTGTGCTGTCTCCAGCTTGGCAAGTGTTTGCTACAGGCAAACTCAAGGACAGAGTCCTTGGCCCTACCTGCCTTTAGTGCAAATAAATGCAGTGCGGAGGCATCGGGGGCTGCAGTCTGTACTTACTTTCAGAATGAGCTCCTTGGCTGAGTGGGACATCAGGATTCTGTCGCACCAGGCTGGACATCTCGTGTTCATGTACTGCCTTCCCTGGCTGGAGTCCTCGCTGTAGGGGTAACTGCAAACAAACCCCAAACACAACCATCACTGACTCTTGGCAAAGCAACCCGAAACCTCTGGCACAAAGTGCCATCCTACTTACAAAATTTCACTGTCAAAGACCAGCTCTTCCAGACACTTGTACATGTTTATCTCCCTTTTCTCCTCCCTCCTTCCTTTCCATGTCCTGTTGCTCTGTGTCTCTTCTAAGATCTACAACCCTACTGTAGGGTTAACAAGCTCAGACACACACAGTTTCTAAACTCTCACCTCCTACCTTGTGCTTTTGCATGTGGGAGTTTTTAAAGACAGCAAACTGTTTATCTGTGTGGAAGTACAAATCTCAGTTCAACAACAACTTGAAAGTAGACAAGAGACTACGGAAAATGTATATGCAGAAGTTGAAAAACGAAACCTAGTGAAAAAGAAAGTTCATCTTGTGCAATTTCTTTGCAGGATTCTCTCAAGGGGAGTTATCCAGGAAAAATTTAACAGAAATCAGAGTTCAGTGTGCTGGGATCACTGCAGCTGAACACAAACCTCTACTGTATGGATTCCTTATGGCTGACAGAAAGGAAGACAGGACAAGATAGCAGGCTTTGAAGGGGGATTTCTTAAGAACCAAGGAATCAGGAATATGGTTTCAAGAAAGTGATGCTGACTACATGATTCTGTACCTATGAAATTGCATTAAGACAAAGTCTATTATTTTGTAAAGACATCTTGAACAGAAGCAGATTAAATGGTAGTTACCCTCTGGGGTATCATAAACATGATACAACACCTCCAGTGCATTCTAACTTAGCTTTAAAGGGCAACAGAAGGTGTTTATTTTAATCTTCAGAACACAACTAGAGGTAACACACCTGTGGGAGCCCACAGGCTGAGATATCTGAAGCACTTGAAGTGCAACCTCTATCTCAGCCTCAAGCCGAGGACAGAGTTTTTCGTGTCTCAGCCAAATCTTCTCCTCAGTTTACTAAGACAGAACTTTGCATGCGATGATGGCTGACCACACTGTAAGCCCCATTGTTTTCTTAGACCATTTCCAAAATGGCACATGGGAATAGCTAAGAAGGGGTTTTGGAGAAATCCAGAGGGTTTGTGACAGGCTAGACTTCTTGAATGTTGGGCCTGAATTAATTTAAGTCTGCCCTTGATAAAACTCTTAAAAACGCCATACATCTACATATGTATGTGTGAGTGTATTTGAAATGACATCTGCATTTTATTTTGCTCCTCACTGAATTCATATAGGAAATACTAAGGTTTTTCTGATATGTGTGTTAAAATAACATTTCTGGTATTGTAAAAAAATGGTTTGCATGCTTGAAGAGAAACTTATTTACCATCCTGCTTGGTGTGATACTCTGAAACAGAGACATACAGCTCTCTACCAAATGGGTTTACAAGCTACACTGCCATTATAAAGATTAGCCATGGCAAACATCCAAGAAAAGCGTACTGAATGTATTGGAACAAACCAGTGATCTCAGTACGTTTTCCACCTCATCAAACCTAACAAGACTCATTTTCAAAACATATTATGAGAATTCAATTTGCTGCTTCACTGACATGCAGAAGTACAGCTTATTTCTGAGTGTCTGTGAAATATTTTGATGATGTAATACTATATTGGTAGTAGAAGCTCTTTGTCTGCAACTTAAGGGTTGACTTTTTCTCATAACCTCTTACTTTACTTACTCCAGAGCCACACATAACTGAAGCTACTTTTAATGACATAAAGGTATAAGAATCAATCACATTTCATATAATCCTTCCTTTTACAGCATTAACTGTATGGCTTTTGAAATATGATGTTCTGTACCTGGAATGATCTGTTACTGCTATGTATTAGAGCATTAAATCCTGGGGTCTATGTTCTATGAAATGGTATTTATCAATTTGCTTTATTTATCTTAATGTTTTCACAGGGTGAAAACTTCTGCCAATTTTTCAAGGTCCTAAGCACTGATCACCCAGTCAAAAAGTTATCGTAGTTTACAAGTATCTTTGACAAATCAGATTTCTAGTGGCTGGGAAAGAGATGAAAATAAATGCTGCAAAATTATCCAGACAAAATGACCTGGAGGTAATAATTTAATATAATAAGGCAAGGCAAGGCAAGCTCTTCTTTTTACAAGGCAGAACCCTTTGAAGGAAGCAAGAAGCATGAAGTGTTCTGTCTCACTGCACTCCAACGAATAAAACTCCCTCTCTCCATCCCCTCTGGCGTGTGCAAGTCCCACTCTCAGTGAAATGCTGACACTAACATGAAAAATCCTAACAAGATACATGCCCTCAAAATCGGGAAAAATATTTGCTCTCCTCCTTCATGCTCTAGAGGGGTCACAAACCCTTTGGAAAAAGCAAAATTCTTATGTAGATGGGTTCAAATTGTGGTCATAGCTAAATATGATTCAAAATTCCCATGAGGGATTATTTTTTTTTACTTTCTGGCTTGTAGAAATATTTTAGTTTATTATATGCCCCCTGATCTTAAATAGATTTTTGCAAATAAAAGCACTATTAGAGGTTTCTGGAATATAAATGTCACTGAAGAAGTTTTTGTGAAACATGCTGCTGAATGTACACTATTCCAGAACAAAACTTTTCAAACACCATACACCCCAGAAGTTGTCTCCATCATCCTGTTCCACAGCTAGGTGAACAGTGGCATGAAAATAGTGTGACTGCTTCCAGAAACAAATCCTCTGCATGTGAACTCTGAAGCTTTTGCTTGTTTGGAGTTGTCCCCAAGGATACTCTGGTATCTTACATAATGTTACTTCCTTTGGATGTCTTCACCAGACATTAGGAATAAGACTGTCTATGATCAAGGGCATTAAATTAGATTTGTTTTGCTAACGTCTCCAGCCTCTTTTAACACATTCACTCCAGGCAAATAAGGAACTCCCAGTTCTTAATTCAAAACTTACTTAGTAATTCCAGTCAACCGATCTTCTGATTTGTGAATTTTAGAAATAATTACAGATTTGATAAAAACAACCGCAGGTCTGATAAAAAGAAATTTAAGGATTCTATACCAAATAATCAAAATTTAAAAATTCCAGTATCAATTGTGCCATCCTTCTGTGCTTCCATGATTAGTCTTGACCACCAGGACAATGGCTGTGGCAGAGAAAAAGGGAAAAACAGCTCCCCCTGTCCTATAAATAGGCAGGAAAGAATGTCTATCACAATCTACCTTGTGTAATGCACAGAAAACAGTGATCTTGGGAATGAATAGGGAGTGTTCAAGTAAAAATGATGACATAACAGATAAAGGCCTCTAAGTACCACTGGAATATAAATGATAAATAGATACAATGCTAACACATACAGGTGCTAGAGGTAAGGTAAGGCTGTACACACTTCCTTAGTATTCTGTACAGTTACAGACTTCTTTACACACACTATATTACAACTATTTAAAAATATAATGGGAAATGTGGAATTCCCTGTGGGACAAATTTTATGCCCTATTTAAAACAGTGGCAAAGTTGGAATTTACGACCTTAATCATTCATGTTAGCAGGGTAATTACTAGCTAAAGAGACTGTTATTCCCGTGTATGCCAGCCAGCAGAATTATGCAAAATACAATTTGACTGTGCACGCCTCTGGATGACTCACAGACAGGCAGTTCTGAGCAAACATGTGAAAGTTTGCACAACTTATCTCCAGCTCTTTAGGATTTACTTTTTCTCAAGATGCAGCTTCTAGCTGCCTTTCCACCCTATTTCAGAAACTTTCGTTTCAGTTACACCTATTTAATCAAGATTTCTGTCAGATGGGTTTTCTGAATAAAACTTTCAGCAACATCATTAATATGATGTTCAATATTGTTGAAATTTAACCAAACACTTTGATGAATTGCGAACCTACTCTCTTAATAAGGAGTGGGCCATCCAATGAACTACTGTTGTCACAGTCAATAAGGATGAAAACTACTTGGCAATTGTTTGGAGAAAATAAACCATTAAGAGGGTCAGTAATATCAGAGCACTACTACTGTTGACAGGTATTGTCAGAGATGATTAGACACCTTTACAAAAATGCTTACTGCAGGGTGAAAAGTCATCCGACATCGTAAACCATCCTGTCAGCAGGGCCTTAACTCAAAACACAAGACAACAATGCTGTGTATATAAATGTCTCCTTAACTGGCATTTCCAGTTAGGAAAAATGCTCCTAATGAGCTCTTCTCTTGTGTAAAAATGGATAAAATCTGTTAGTGAGAGGGGTGAAATGTACTTTCTAACAGCAAACAATTCACTGCCCTGGAGGCCTCTCACCTGTGGCTGCCCCGAGTGAGGGACGTGCCCCGAACCGCCTGTGATGCTCTGGGACCCTCTCCTACCCCCTCACTGCCAGTGCTGCTGCACTCACCAGCCAACAGTGGGAAAATTCACCTGTTTGATCTCTTTTAGTCCAGTAAAGGTCATCCTGAATGACTGTGCAGCCCACATCTAGGTTCAAATGCAGATCATTTAGCAAACTTTATCATGTTGCAGGAGTGGAAATGGCTCCTGTTCAAAAACTCCTCTTGCTCGCTCATCTGTCAGTTTTCCCCATATTTTATACTGCTGGTATTTTTCTAATACAAAGTATTTGAAATGGGATAGAAACTATAAAGCATCAATGAAAACCCAGCTCTTTATGGGAAGAGCTGAGATACAGTTTTGATTTGGTCAATTTTATTTTTGAATTAGGTATGAGTACTCACATTTACTAAACTTTTTCTCACTTTTAGTTCTTTCTATTTATGTATTACTTAACAGGGAACTTCAAAAGCAGAAAAATCCCAATGATTCTTCATCAGAAAATTATTTATTATTTTCATATTTTCTGAGAAAATGTTGGATCAATTTCCCTTCAGCTCTGATGTGCTCTCAGATTGTCTAAGATACTTTTACCTGAAAAAAGGATGGTGAATGAGGACTGCCAATACAACCTTTCGGTGCTCTGACAGTTTCAAGGCTGAAGATATAAATAGAAATATTTTGATATTTTTAATTTACAGTCAGCATTAGTGTGAGCTGGTACATGAGTGTGATTTCAACAAATGCCATTCAACCAATCAAAGGGTGACATCTAATTTTTGTCACCTACCAGAGTGTTAGTTTCTTCCTCAAAATGGAATTACACATTTTTTATTTCCCTGAACCTGAAAGGAAGAGTTGGATTCCCTAGACCTCTTCTGAACAAATGACCCCATGTAATTTATCTTCATATGCTCATCTTAGGCAGCAGATCTAAGCTATGCAGTAGACACATTGCTGTTTGAATTAGATTATCTGCTTCACAGGTACCAAAACACTAATAAGCACTGGTGATGCTCTGTGAGCCAACTGGCCACGATATGTGTCTCACTTCAGCCAAATCAGGAGGGCAAACAGAGCCCTGCAAACACAGTGGTTATAGAGCAATGTGTTAAACAGCTGCTACTCGCACAGGCTACACTAACACCATGGTGATAGTACCAACAATTGAAGTCAAAGGTGACAATGGGACGGGGGGGGGGGGGGACCGGGCCGGCGAACGGGGGGGGGGACGGGTGACCCGGGCAAACCAGCAGCAAAGGGCAGGATGGGTAAACAGGACTCAAGTCCTGACTTTGGGCACAACACAAAACAGTAGGGTTAATGACATGGTATTTTTATCAGAATCTTTTAAAAAATTTATGCTGGGCATATTGCTTTTAGATTTAGCACTCTTCTTTGGAAAATACTAGGCTGTAATATGCTTCAGAGTGAGCATTCCTCTATCACCAGTGTTGCTCTGGACCTTTTTCAGTTAAACAAAAAAATAAACCCAGAGCCTCTTTCTTTTTCCAGAGAGCATAATGCAGCCCTTCACCTTCTGTGAAGAACATTCACCCAGAATGCTCTCCATAGCCAAAATCTCCCCTCACTGCTGAAAACCCTGTGGCCAAACCCTGGTGGTGCTCACTGCAGCCTGATGGCACCAGGACCAGAGGCTGACACAGGGGAGATGGAAAAGGGCACTCTGTGCTCTGCTCTGATCCCAGAGCCGTGGGGAGCCCAGCTGGCAGAGAGGCAGTGACAACACTGAAAGGTGCCTGTTGACACCTAAACCATCATCTTGTCCTTCCATTTCACACCCAAGGGTGACCCTGGGGCTCTGTGCAATGGCACCCAGAGGTTCTGCTCTGAATAGTCTGTGCAGAAGGGAAGGAACAAAGTGCTTTGCTTCATGCAGAGTGGGCTGGCTCAGTGCAAATCTGACCAGAAAAATACATGTGTCAGTGTACAACCTTCTAATACTGAGAAGGGTCATGGGACAAAATACAAGGTAGAGAAAAAAATATTGTATGGGCTAAATAAGATTTTTGCAGAATAATGAACCAGTGCTAGAGAGAATTCCAAAGGAGGAACCCTCTGCCTAGAGTAAATGAGATTCAACCCATGTCCTGATGAGAGGTGTCAAAAGCCAAGACACTGCCAGTGCAGAGGGTCTGCCTGAGACAAATATCACACAGAGGGTATCTAAGACACAAACATATGTCCAACCAGTAAATTACATGACAGCCTAATTCAACAACAAACAAGAATAGGTCACTTTAAGAGAATGATTAATACATGAGATTGCTGTGCATGCAGCTTTATCTGAGAGCAAACCTTGTATGTGGGTGTGAACGCTTGCTAAAGTCAGCTCCTATCTTTGCTATACAACAGCTACAAGAATAATTATAATTAATGGAGAGCAGTGATAAAGGTAACAATTGCCCACCTGTATATTGACAGACCACAATGTCTTTACTTCTTTTTTTCACACCTCCTGCCTTTTGCAGAGATTGTTGACTACCATGGAGCCCTTTGCGGCCTCACACTGGGCTGTTTGTTCAGCCTGTGAGTGACAGAGCTTACAGAGTTTGAAATTCTAAATTGTATTTAGTCTCCAGTGGCTTGGATTGCTATGGGCTACACTAGAGCACAGAGGGCAGCAAGATGAAAACAGGAATATTCACTATATAAAATAAAAGGCCTTAAAATATACAAAGATAGGAGTGCTTGAATAATGTCTGAAAAATACTCTGTTGGAAAGATTTTTGACAAGTTGCCTAACATAGCAGACCTGCCACATAGCCCGTGGTTTCTTGTTAAACTGTGGCTTCCCTCACCTTTGGCATATCTCAGCAGGACAGAAGGGAGCATGACACCGAAAAGCACTTACAGAGTGGCCTGAAGAATCTGAAAACTGTCCATTGAACAACGTATTTTTGGCAAGCCTTGCTCTGGCTGAAAGCACTAATGTTGGAGAAATGAAGTAGAAGAGTACATATGGTATAAAAATTGCACCCCTTCCCCTCACCTTCCTCTACCCTGACCAGACACATGACGAGTAGGACACACTCAGGGATGTTCACACCCTGCTGGTCAACTGCTATCATACTCAATCAATAAGGACAATTTAGAGTGGTGGTAACCTCTCTGTGCATACTTCCACTGTCCCAGGGGATCAATACAAATCAGTATCACAGATGGCTGGTGAGAAGCAATGAGATTATGATCACAAAAGGCAAGCTTCCCATATTTTTTCTCAGTGTATACCAAAAGATCATACTTTTCTATCTGTCCATGAAGCATAAAATAGTAGTATTTTAAAATCTTATATGTATTAACAAAAAAGCATATAAAAAGCATAGTTTTATCTGCCTTTTTTCTACTGGTTTTTTTAACTTTTTCTTTGTGAATTCAGTATTACTTTCTCTGTGAGATTTGACTTCCGTAGACTTGGAAAGGGACAATGCATGTACAAAATGGCACCAAATCTTCCACAGATTTCTCCTGAACAGAACTGCCATTTGCAAAAAAGTTGGCTTTGTATGATAGCAAAAGCTGTCCATTCATGGCTAAAACATTTCAGGGATACTGCTGACTAAAATCATGTGCATGTATTAAGCTGGCCAAGTTATTCCAACAGTCTTAGGAGTGACATGATGTTTACTGAAACTGAAAAAGCAGAATCTAAGTTCTTGCCCTCTTTCCTGACACCCCTCTTGGATTTCCCTGAGTAATGGCAATAGGCTCTACACCCCCAGCTGATTGCACTCCTGCTGAGTGCCACTGCTTGCACTCATCAAACAGCTGGAGACAAAGACTTTATGGTTGCAATAACGTGATTTAACAGGTGGTCTGGGCCCAGTGCTTTAAAGTCCTTCCACATCTCTGAGGACACAATTCTGCCAGGTCTGTTTTAAGAGCAGCTATAAAAGACAGGATCAGCGGAACCCGAACGATGAGATACAGAGCACTCCTGGCACGGGGTTTATTAGTGATGGAGGGGAGTGGAGAGAATAAACAATCATGAAAGGAACAGAGATCATTATAATTTCTGTAATAAATATGGGAACATTCACATTTTACCGACAGTGCAAGTAACAATTATGTTGTAGCTAGTTAAATAAATGGATTATATATGAATCTTACCTGGGAGGAAATGAGATGTCCAGTTCATACAATCTGTCTTTAAAGACTGACAGCTCTCTGTCAAATTCTAAAAGCTATAAAAGATAGAAATAAATATATTCACTCTTTAATGTTGAACTGCAGCAATTTAAAAGTACTACTTTATATAAAAGGAAATAAAAAGAGACTGTGATTACACACACCTTGAGCTATAGCCTTCACAGAATAGTTTTTATAACACAGTGCAAAACAATCTGGACTATTTTGATACATAAACAGTGCCTTGAGAAAAGTGTTGAAAACATTCATTTTCCTCAGTGAAAGTCGTAACACTGGCTCTTCACAGCACTGACCTGTAAGTGCACTTATATCACAAGAAGGCTACATTTCCTGAAATTTCATTAGCAATCTTTTCAGAGATAAACTAGACTAACATTAAAAAAGAACAGCAAACTGATACGCTAACCAGCCCCTGGGAATGTCAGTGAAATGCATCATATTATTCTGTATTATCTTTAGTGCAGACAAGCAAGTACAACAATCACAAGGATGTGCACATCCCTCTTCTCAAGCAAAGCCGAGTGGATTTCCTGTACACCGACTGGGTGCTGCATGGCAGAGAGCAGACAGAGGGATATGTGGCAGTAGGTAAAGGGTGTACCCAGGTGGCAGCCAAGACAGAGCACCAGAAGCAGGTGTTCAACAGAGAAGTTCATAAGTCTAGATTTAATGTCCTGTATAAATATTAGTCCTAGCCACATTTGTTTTCCCCTGGACCTCTACAGAGAGAAAAAATATCCACAGTCTTTGTTCATAAACAGAAACCCACTCACAACAACTCAATGATATTTGTTCCCATTAAACCCATAACTGTTCTGTTGGACACAAATGATCCTACTCCAGAACCTGGCTTGGGTGCAGTCTGATGTGCCAGGGAACTGCAAGCTAAAGACAAAAGCTTATCACCCACATGGTGCTGGCCCTGGCTCTGAGGGCCACTTGCTGTTCTGACAGACGTCCCGGCACTGTCCCGAGCCACGGCGGTGTTTGCCCACTGTTCATTAATCATGTCCCATCTCACAGCTGTGCTGATACCATTGTATGAATGGCAGAGGTTCCCAAAGAAATTAGATCGTGTCCCCCTTTCCCCTCTGTCACCTCATAAATCATTTCTGAAATGTGCAATTAGCAGCTACTTGTACACATTAATTATCTGTGTGAAAAGCAGCTACCTGAACCACCTGCACTGCTGATTAGCTTCCCCTCCACGGCTCACCCAGCTCTCTCCAGCCTCTCCTGCCGTGCTGCCATATGAAGTACCTTTACATGAAGATGCCAGGTGATGGGCAGCTTTCCCTACTTTAGTTCATCCAACACCAAACTCTGTGACAGTATACTGGAAAAGATTCTGCAATACCAATAATTGTGACAATTTTTACATGTTTTAACATCTCATTGAAAGCTTGAAAATTCAATGTGTTTGGATAAATATTTAGAAATATCTGTGTGGAAACTTACAGTATGTGTCTAATAATATACTCAACCCTAAAAGTGTTGGGCTGGTCCAGCACTCACTAATATAACTGAAGCAACCTCAACGTACTTGAAGAATAAATGCATGTTTCCATCACCATAAACATTTCCAGACTGTGATTCTGTATTTCAGAAGGCAGAAAGATTGGTAGCCACAATACATACACACTGGCAATGAAAACAAATCCCATTCCTGCTCCATGTGTCTCCACCTGAAAGGAATTAACCACCCTATGTGAACCTGGGATAGGAAAACCAGTTGCCATCCCCAGTTAAAACTATTAATTGAAATATATATCTATTAATGTGGTGCAAATACATATTTCCAACTGTTCCAAGTAAACAGCTCAGAGTAGGGAAGGGCAGGCATCAGGAGAAAAGGCTGTTTCTGAAGTGTTAAATTGCAAGGACTGAATGAAAGAACAATGCTCCACAGAACACAATGGTATAAATTACTCATGGGCATCCCAAGGGTTGGCAAAATTCAATAGATGCATTGTCCTCTCACACCAATTCACATTTTCAAAATTTTATACATTCAGACTGTTCTTGCTATAATGATAATAGCAAACTCAACGAGGCCTGGAGTTCAGAGGACTAAGCATTTGTATGTGCCTTATTATCCAAGGAAGTTTCTGCTGTGTTTGTTTGCTGCAGTTGTGTATGTAGTGTCTGTGCTATGCAGATGAGCTGCTGACACTGGTGACAGCTAATAGAAACAAGACAGCATTGTGTACCATGCTGCTAGCTCCCCAAGTTTCCCCAGGTAAAGGGACAGCTTCAACCTGTAGCCAAAGCCCAACCAGTTGCCTAGAGGGATTTAGGGAATGCTTGTGGTGAAGAATTCATCCTGCCATGTAAAACAGCCAAATACTTTTTACTAGATTATTTGCAAAAGCTTTTACTTCCTGCTATATATTAAATAATTTTGCACCTTTACAAATTATTTTTTCCTATTAAGTGACTGTGTTACAGTGCCTGCAACCTTCTGCCCAAACACATCCACCAAATGTACAGACACTGCTGCTTGCGAGGGCAAGGACAGGTTATCTGTGTGCTCAGGGCTGAGCAGTGGGAACCCCCTACAACCTCTCTGTGTTTACCTGGCAGCACTGCAGGCACTGAGGAGAGCAACAGAAGAGAGGATGAAAACCTGAACTGTGCATTTTGAGAAAACTGCAGTTATTCTTTCCAGTAGAGGTGCATGTTTTAACTACTACTTTTTGGTGTGAAAAGCACTTGCATTCTCCTTGAAGCCTGTAATCTCAAAATGCAAGATTTCTGATGCAAACACGAGGTGTTCACTAGGTCTTGTAACAAACAATTACAAATGTAATTTGCTCTGAAAGCAACTTTAGTAAGAGAAGGCACAGGGCCTGACATGGGCATCAGTCAGTTCTATCCGGGTGCCTGGAGCAACCTGGCATGACAGAAAACGAATGAAAATTAACATGGGCAAGATGATACTGAGGAGCAGCCAGAATTTCACAGGGAAATGTCTTTACTTTTAAAGCATCTAACATTGTCTTTAAAAAACCCCACCTGGAACATACTCCTTTCATGGCAATTCCAGCACAAACTGCTCACTCATTTCCATACTGTACACCAATCAGCACCGTGAATTATGTCATTGCTGGAACAGGAAACATGAGTATGTCCGTCATTCTAAATGCCTTCAAAATGATAAAAAAATTAAGTTCAAACACTAAAAATCAATATATTGTTCTATTTAATTTACTCATAATAAGATCATCCTTAAGAACCAAATCTTTAAGGTGTTACACGACACACTGTGGTAATTTGAGCAATTACACAGAGATTTTAAAATGCAGTGACTGGCAGTTCATTCCAGAATTATATTTCATAGGCAGTTTAAAGAAGACTGTTTTTTTCTCCAAACTCAAGTTTACCAATGTATTTGTACCTAAGTAAGAGTGAACATGATGCAGGGTTTATGCTTTATCTGCTCCAACACTGAGTTTATGATACTACATCAAGATGCTTGCTCTACAATGTCCAGTGCCCAGCCCAAAAGGAATGCTTGATGAACACCTGAATGAAAATCCATCCATCCATCCATCCATCCATCCATCCATCCATCCATCCATCCAGGTAGTGTGTCAGTAGTTAGCTGCTGCCTGTGAGTCACTGTGACCCCACACTGCAGGGGATGCAGCCAAGCAGTACGTGCAGGAATGACTGCATTTGCAGTAAAGGATATTTCCTATTTAATTAGAGGAGAATTTAAAAGCATTTAGGACTGATGACTGTGTCAGCTGCAGTGCCCATCACCTCCTATGGGAATTACAAAAACTGTTGGTTTTCTAGGGTGCTGTGTATTCTGTAAAACCAGCTGAAGGGAGTCTCACTTTTTGCTCCGTCTCTTGGCAGTGCTGTAACATGTGCCAGGGTGGAGGAGAAAGCAATGCACAGATTCTAAATTCTACATTAAGCAGCTTGACAGTAATCAAAGGGTTATAGGAGAGTTTAGGCAGTTGTAGAAACGGAGGTTCTGCTTCCTTCAATGTAAAGCAATGAGGCACTGGTAAAAGGTCAGCAGCTATTGGTACACTGCAATGGGCCACCTTGGCTAAAATCGTACACGTATGAACCCCTTCAAACAGGGCAACTTAATTCAGTCATTGGAGTAGAACAATGGCAATTACTCATCAAGACCTACAGACCAAAGTCAGAGCACTGGTAGATCAGGAGGTGATATTAGCAGCATTTATCAAATCCATCTGCAGGGCCCACAAGAGAATTCACAGCTGCGAAAGGGAAATGAAGTTTCAGACCAAAAAGAGGAGATGAGCATACAGAACTGACCTCAGAGAATTAAAACATGTGGACCCTGGTCACTGTAACCTCCTTTGCCAGTCTTGTGGAGCACACATTTTTTCCAAGAGACTTTGGAAAGACAGTAATTTTATCCTCCTTTCCAGTCACAGCAAATTATTCAGAAACTGATTCAGCAGTCTACTGACTTCAGGTAAAGGTCTGTGGAAATGCTGATCCTTCCCATTTATCCATGAAAATGCCGTACACAACTCTGCCTGATTTTAAAGCTACTTCTTTCTCTAATGAAGATGATGTAAAGATCTATTACTATATAGTTTGAATCTTAATCTTCTCTCTCTCATTGTCAGTCTTTAAAATCATGTTCACAGAAAAAGCCCCAAATCATTGAATATGAATGTACCACTTACGCTGTTTTTGTATAGTATTATATTTCTGCACATATCTATATATCCTGAATGGCAGTGTTGTCAAATCACAAACGCCCACGTAAATGTGGATCTATGGCACACAGAGAAATGGCACCAAAGAGATTGTTCTCAGCATTAGGGGTGTGAGGCTCAGGATTGCATGGCTGGCAGCACTGAGGGCTGACACTACTGGTGTGGATAAGCTGCCAGTCAAACACCCAGTTCCAAGGGCTTAGCCACCCTCTGCTCTGCAACATGCAGCAGAGAATCCAGATCTCACCCTGTGAGACTTTCGTTACTTGAAAAAAACAACATCAGAAATCAGAACCTGTTGTACTTCTCGGGAGATTAGTTCTCATTGAGAAGACTAAAGTATATGTAAAGGACAAACTGGTTTAGAAGCCAAAATCACTGACACAGATTAAGCTTGTGCTCCCACTCGTGCAGCAGCAGTGAACTCTCTGCTGACCACAGAAGCTCCTTCCACACCCCAAGGGCTCCTTGCCCGATTGCTGCCCTGCAGCAGTGAATTGCAACCCATCCCTGTGGCCAGCAGAGCCCGGAGCACCTGAGAGGTACCACAGCCCCCCTCGCCCTGGCTGCAGCCCAGCTCCTCCAGCAGACAGGAGCTGCTCTCAGTGCATCAACGTGATGTAGGGCAGGGTGGCCCACAGGCCAGTGCCCTGTACCTGCTGGTCACAGCTGAACACACGCTTCCCCTTTTCTGACAGGATTTTGTTGCTTACTCTCCTGGGATTCCAGTGTTTACATTGATTTTAAAAGAAATTGACTCCAGAAAAATGCATTCATGCAAACTGGTCTTTTCACAACTTTGCTGGGACAGACACTAAATATTATTGTAATAACTCACACACTGTGCACAATAGCTTATGACAGAGCTCCTTCAAAATGTCAGGAATGACTGAGTGGATACTGTCTTTAAAACCAAAAGACTTTAATTAGGTATATCCTGCTTGCATATATGCTACATTCAATGGATTATTTCATTAAACTTCATGTATCTGTTACTGTGAAATGCTTGTTTGTCCCACTTGGGAGTCCAAACCAGCATGCACTGTCCTGTAATACAGTTACCTGTGAGCTGCAATTTGGCAAAAGCATGAAAGAGGGAGAATATAGTTTTAGTGTTACTTGTAGAGTGGTTATAGATGGATTTTTTTTTAATGGACCAGAACCAATCTCTCCATCCTTGCAACTGCGTGGCCCACTCTCATCTCTACCTGTGCCTTTTGTATGAAAGTGTCCTTAAGTGTAACTTTTCATGTTAAATGCTGCTTCTGAATAAAGACACAAAGCATGAAGTCATTTTACTATTAATACTTTATGAAAATTAGGAATCTCAAGAGACCATCTTAAATAAAAGAAGCAGTTTCAGGTAAGGCAGAATTTCCTTATGACCGGTCTGAGGTAGCAATGGTCCTAAGCAATCAATTTCCTTTCTCTACCCTAATTCGCCCTTATACATCATATTCAAGATTTTATCTGGACAGGGGCTGGTTGGCTCAGTGGATAAACCTCTGCCTTTTCACCTCTGGGATCATGGTTCAAGTCATACCCTGATGAAATGCACTTGATCGTCCTAATCTAGTTCCTAGTGGACAGTATTCCCATTATCTTTAAAAGGGTCAAAGCCAAGGCCATTGGGAAGAGTGCATTGTGCTATATCTTGTCTGTTGATTAATACATTTTCAGTGATGCCAGATCCTTAATCTTCATGAGCATACATATTCTCACAAAAATCTTAATAGAAGTCCTTTGAAGGGGAAGTCCCAGAAGGACTAAATAGAAGTCCCAGAAAGGACTAAACCTTTCTGCTCAATTTGTCTATCATATAAGGATTTCCTGGGAATACATGCCCCCCCCCCCCGCCCCCCACCAATAAATTGCTCAAAATGTAGAAGTATGTTTGCCTGAACTGTTTGCAGTAACACCTCTAAGTTTACTAGCATGACAATCGATCACTTTAAATCACCACTTCTCAGAGGGAGAACAAGACTTTTAACTCAATCCATTCTTACATCACATTATAATTTTATTCTCATACTGTTACCAGTTGAAGCTGAACAGACACAGAATAAAGTGAATTTATTCTGTGAAGGGAAACTGAGTCAGAACATACTCTCCACAGGAGATTACTGTTTGTCCTCTGCACCAAGAGAGCTGTTGCACAATTAAAGTAAGAAATAGAAACACTTCCATTCCCTGAAAATCCAGGCTGGGAATCATTGAGCTTTTCAGTGTAACATTCTTGGATCTGGTTTGGAATGAATGCTGGTACACACCAGTGCCCTCTGAACCCTCTAGTGACCCTGGAGCTGCTGCAGCAGCACCCTTGAGCTAATCCTGCTGTCCCTGCTGGTCCTGGGTTCTGCTGGCCCCCACAGGCCCATCTCTCACAGAGACACAGAGCCCTGGTCCATCCAGGGCTCGGGGACAGCAGGATGCAGGACCACCATCACTATTAGTCACTAGCTTCCACAAAGACCAACAGGAAAAAGATAATGATTTTAGCAGGAATATCACCAGGTTCCACTCTTAAGACAATTAATTCACTGATCACTTTTACTCCACCTTTTAGGTCAAAATCCTAAGGACAGTGCATTATCTTCTGCTACAGGAATGTACACACCATTCCTCATTTCTAATTGAGGTTAAAGATTATGAAAATATTCCTGACAATTAAATCATTCCTCTGCAGTCATTACAGGTTTTTACATTCTTACTATATATTTATTTAATTGACTACTAAAGAAATACAATTTCGCTTGTGGTTCTTTGGTACAAGTCAATAACCTGATTATATTTTTTTCATGCTATAATTACTCTTGGCTTGCTTTTCTTTTGATTGTTTTGAAATTAACAGAGAATTCCTTTTGAAAAAACCCCATTTATAGCCTGATCTATCACAAACAACTAAAGAATCTGCAAATACCTGGTAAAAGTGTAGGTTTATTCAAGACCCCCCCAACCCCTCTAGTGGAAGCAGTGGCATGCTGATTTGCTGATTTTTATCCCTTAAGGGCTGGAAATCCAAAGCTACAGCCGTGTTTTGTGTGAGTGATGTGCTGGTGAGGCAGCGTGAACTCAGCAGTGTGGGCAGCACTGCAGACCCATCAGGAAATCCCTGCACCTGCAGGGACCCCTCGTGCACTCTGGGCAGCAGAGGAGCAGGAGCACAGAGGGGCAATGGGGGCATGGTAGTGACTCCCAGTCAGGTGCTGCTGTCTCTGGGAAGGTGTGAGAACCTCATTTGTGCTTTTCCACCACTCATGGGCAAACCCCGCAGCAGGATGACACCCTGGAGCTGATGTGTCCTGCTATCCTGGCTGTGTCCTGCTATCCAGGTCAGAAACACTGAGCTTTTGCTAATTGAAAAGAAACAGCTTACACTGGGATCTGTCTGATGCCAAGGTGGAGTTCTGCATGCTGCGCCTCCTCCTGCCCACCTCTCCCAGAGCTCCTCTGTCACCCTCCCCCGTCACGCACAAGGACAGCTCGGGGTGGTTATGGACTCACACCCCGCTCCTTCTGATGGATCACACCTCTGACGTACAATTCAGAACACAGGAGTTAAATAATAAAAGAGTTTTACATTATTGCAATGGCTGTTTTCAAGGGTTTTTTTATCTTTTTTTCTGTCACCTCAGAACTGGGTAAATCTGGGTATTCCTTTCTGAAACAATGATACAGAATGGTCATTGCACTCTGAGGTAATCAGTATAGGTAATTGCGAAGCCAACTTTGGAATAAACTACAGATAAGTTGGAATAAGCTACATATTAGTTTGGAAAAATTAGACCTGACAGATTACAGTATGCATTTCAAACTGAATTTCTGTTAAACAGGTGATGTGTATCTGCAACAGATTTTTAAGAAAAAATAATCATCTTTATAAATATATATTAAAATTCTTTTTGTTGATTACAACGTAAAAAAGAAGGAATAACTGTGTATGGGCAATGATAAAGTAGCCTGTTGATAATAAATATTTGTCAGGTCTTGTCACATCTGTACACATTCCAATGTTACTGAAGCGACACAGCACTGATAAAAAAAATACCCTCTGAAAAATCAATGGATTTTGAGCTAAAGCAGTTGCTAAACACACAGAAAACATCTTTATCCAACAGCCACAGTGCTGTGAAAATTCCCAAGCCTTGCATTGGTACAGCTAAGGAAAATTTAATCTTCCCAAATACTCATCAGGGCACTCCATCCTGCAGACCTGACAGCCCCACTTATAATTAATTATACAATTTCGATGGGAATATCGACTACACAAAGCTATAAATCATAGAAAAAGTCAATAGGCATGGACACATTCAATCATGTCCCGACCAATGATTACTACTCTTAAAATACAATAATTATTTTCAGGAGCCAGCTTGAATTAAATTTCTGTCAGGCTGGTACAAGACCGGCGGTTGATGAAGGATGCGATGGATTTTTTGGGTTGAATTCGGCACAGAGACATTTATCGTTTTAGATAGGTAGTTTGTTTTTTAGTGATCATGGTGCTGCGTGTTTAACTAGACCATGAAGATTAGATTATCTCCAATGGCTCATTATATCGTTTATCTCTTTCTTCCATGTTTGATCTGGAAGATTTCCCACTTCTTGGTGCATGAAAGAAATGACTACTGATTATGAAATGGAATGTGTTTAAGTGGGATTCTGCCTGTCCCTTCACACCCCACAGCCCTGTATGCAAATCAAGCAGCAGGCACTAGGACATGACAAAAGCACCAAGAACAGCTTTACATAGCTTCAGGAATGTACTGGGGGAAAACACAAATGACAAATACTTGAGTTGTCTTAAAAAAAACAACCCTAAAAAGTTACTATAATAATACACATAGAGGAAAAACTGGGACAGGACTGGGATTAATATGGAAATAGGAATTGGGAGGAGACTTATTGCTTTGAATTAAAGGTCCCCAAAACTGCAAAACATCAGTGAAAGAAACATTAGGTATTTCCCAAGGATGCAATCACCTTGTAAATTTAAATCAAGTAACCCCAAGCTAATCTGACAGTAACTGCACTGAAGGCTGCCCACAGAGGTACCTCTCGTAGTGAGCACACAGGCCCCATGAGCCACACTGCGGGATGGCAGCAAGGACTAAAAGGGGAATCAGATCTTCACTCCTCATGGGTCTCACCAATCAAACTCTCCTGACCTCAACAAATGAGTGAAATCTCAGATTCTCACATGGAATTAATCTTCCAGGTGAAGCCAACTTAAAATCAGAGAGGGTACCAGGGCTTCAGCTGCCCTCCATGTCCTAGAGCCTTGTAGACAGCCTGGCCCTCTGTGAGCAGTGAGAGAATGAGCCTTAGGCAGGAGAGGAGAGGAGAGGAGAGAGGTGGAGAGCCATGGATCCTGTGCACAGCCCATCCCTGGGCACAAAGCAGCAGTGAGCCCTGTGAGTGGGCACACTGTGTGACTGGTACAGAGTGCAGCTAAACTGAGGTGGGGATGAGGGCTGTCTGTGTATTCCCTTAGACACAGAACTCCTAGGAATCCTAGATGAAATGGAGAACGCTGCAAGAGGTGATAGTCAGCTTTTCCAAAATGAAGTGGCTACCATTTGAAATAAAATCACATTAAAGAAAATTGGATGCCCCTCTCCACAGAAAAATCAGAGTCCTTATTACAAATCAGAGTGTTAGTGTCTCTTTTCTGCTTAATCCTCTTGGGAAGCCCTGTATGCTTGTCCAAGCAGTCTGCTGCAGAGTTTGAGATTGCTATTCTACTTACCCTTCTGTTTCTAGTATTTTTTTGTACACTTAGAAGACCTAGGTATTTTCAGAAGGGCTTTGCATGTAAGGGCTTTTCCTGAGTTACTGTGTGATGCACAATAAGGAGATAGGAAGAAAAATAGGATGCTTGAGAAATGCAAACCAGAGGACAGACAAGAAAAGTGAATTGTCATGAACATTTAATTTACGATATTTTTCTAT
Organism: Petroica traversi; assembly: GCA_025920805.1. NCBI lineage: Eukaryota > Metazoa > Chordata > Aves > Passeriformes > Petroicidae > Petroica > Petroica traversi. The sequence goes on from JAHLSL010000018.1 coordinate 189,942, forward strand.
AAAAAAGAACGTAAACACGTCAAAGTCAAGAACCTGTACACAAAATAACTGGCTAAGTAATGAGGAAATCTGGAGCAGTTATTGTGTTGGTTGAATTATCTCTTCTCATTCTGCAGACAGGAGGGGTGATAAGGATAAAGGGCTGGTTAGAGAAACGCAATTTGTATGAGAGTTCCCAACTTACACCTTTGAAAGGGTTCAGCAATGAACTTACCGCAGTGCCATTGTTGTCTCTAAATACGTCTTGATTAAAATAGTCAAAGAGCTTCTTTTCTAATTGCAGCATAACCTAAATAAAAAAATAGGGAGAAAGGTCAGCAAAGCTCTTGGACTCAGCGACTCAACACCCAGCTGCTGGCAGTGACCCTTTCAGAGACACACAGTCCTTTAAAACCACACACTTCCACATGTCCAAAGCCCCTTGTCAGCTTGCCCATTTGCTTGGCTGGCAATCACTTAAACAGATCCAATTAACTGAGCATTAGGTGTGACAATCTATATCCTCCCCTCCCTTTACATTATCAGTTTGGAACAACTATATTCATGCTTTGTAGAAAAGAAAGTGAACGTTCAACACTGTTTCTATTTACATAGGGGTGCCAAGGGCATTAAGTTGTTTACCTTTCGGTCATTATCAGATTCTCGAAATATTAGCTTGACTACCTCATTTGTGTCAGCTGCCCGGATGGTCTGCATTGTGGCCTTTGCACATAGTGTCTAAGAAAAACACAAGGGGAGAAAGGGAAACAAGCTTAGACGCAACAGAAGACCACATTTAACTGAACAGTATCAATAGATGTATCTTCAATGCCCCATCATGAAATATAATTTGCTGTATGTCAAAATACAAAACATTGCTACTTTAAGCCACTTCCACTCATGATGGACTTAAAACAATAAACTGAATTACCACTTGGAGAGAAACAGGCAATATTAAGAAAATATCAATCAGGAAAGGCAAATAGTCATTTGACTTTACCATGTAGACAGGTTCTTTCACAGGTAGCACTGCATGCTGTACCACACGTTACATGCAAACATCCTCCAAACCACTCTTTATAGATAATCACCAGGTTTTGTGCTGGTTCTTAAGAGCTGATAACTACATTGGCACTACAGTTCAGTGAGTTAACCCTTGTTTGCAAAAACATCTGCCCTGTAAATTCATGTTCCAAGTACACTTTGCAAGTCTCAGAAATTCTTACACAATCTGACAGCAATTTTCACAGCTTACTTGGGATAGCAAATTCCCTCCTTCCAGTAAGAGACACCACATCTCTAGATAACTGGGTGCCTAAAATATATTATAAACCAACATTTTATCAGGCACAGAGGTATGAATTTCCTTGCAAGTGTCGAACCTTGATCCATTGGCCACTGGCCTGGCTGGGACTCAGTTCCACAGGCAGTGGGAACAACATGAAATGGACTGCTCAAAGAGCTGTCTCCAAGGCGTGGCAATAGGTGAAAATCTGGAGCTTTTAGCAAAGTACTCAGTGAAGCTTTAAGTATGTGAAGTGCTTTGAAATGCAGGAATCTCCATCTACACTGTCAGCTGGGCACATTTCACTAAGGGCTCTGCAGCCTCCCTGCCTGGGCAAGGCTGCTGGATGCTGTGCAGAGCTGCTGGCAACCACAAGGCAGAAGTCAGAAAGCCAAACTGAGGAAACCTGGGCACTGTTCAAAGACAGATGTGTGAGGCACCTCAGCATCCATGGCTGCTGCTGAGGCACACGCTGCTGACAGGATCTGTGCACAGCCCTGGATATGGGCATTGGCAAAGACCATCCTCCTGAATGAAACCTTATTTTGCTAGAGGTTTTCAAGGAAAGTGTTTTTTTTTAAAAGAAAATAACTGAGTCAAGGAGAGGCAAAGAGGTGACTTCCCTGCTATGCTCACCCCATTCCTTTTCATTTTCCATAATATTAATTTGTAAAATAAGTATGTTCTGTGGTAACAGGGTATAGACGTTCACACACTGCTATGTGCTTTCCTCTCTCTCAGACAGAAATACTTATGTTTGGATTCATTATCAGAGGTGCCATGTCTACCAGACACAACATCATAAACTACAGCTCACTTATTTCCCTATTCTTGCCTTCTCCTGAAGGCAGAAATACATACCAAACATGTATTTAAACAAAAATCCATCTGCTTTCAAATACTTTAGATCTCAGCTGAGGATACCAGTGCCAGAATGGAAACAATCTGTCAATGGACATTTTGCTCCCATTTGATAAAAATTTGACCGTTGATAAAGGCCCTCACCTACTGGCACAGTACAAATGAAAAGCAGCGAGTTGAGCAATTTCATTTTTAACAAGTAACCTAAATGGGATTTGGTAAAAACCCACGAATCTGATATTTATCTTCCAAGTTTGTGGATGAAATCGGTGTTGATTCCCCATCTCACTGAACAAATGATGTTCATTTCTGACAAACTTTTCCTGACTCTTTCCTCCCTCCCCAAAAGCAATGCCATGACCATCTAACCCTGGTTTACTCTAAAACACTTGGTACACTCGCGGCACCAGAAGAGCTGCAGGTATCTGTGCAATCACAGGTTCCACTGGCAGAAGGAGCCCTGGCCCCATGGACTGCTCTGCCAGAACTTCAGCTGTCTGCAGGACTTTAAGGTGGGTTTTTTGAAGGCTTGGGAGAATAGTGGGAACGTGCTGGTTAAACATGCGGTTGTGAGAGCTGCACCTCTGGGACCCCTTACTTTTTTAAGCACAGACCTCGTACCTGCTCCCTCGCCAGCCGGGCGAGCCCTTTGTCTGCTCAGACACGAGGTGGCCTTTGGCCATCTGCGTCCCTAGGGAGCCAGTGAGGTAATCCAGCAGCCAGCCATTCCCAGCCCCGCTCCCTCCACGCGGGTGATTGAAATTCAGAGCACAGATCAGATAATCGGGTCAAGCCCAAAAAAAGAGGCTTTGGGCTCATGTGTCACAAATCAGTCTGGTCCCTTCAAACAGCACACCAGATTAGAACAAGCACCCGAACAAACCAGAGCGGAAAACCCGCAGCTCTCTAAAGCTGGTTTCTAAAGCCCTAACAAATCGCTCCATCTTTCACTCATTTAAACTTTCCAAATGAGGGTCAATACGGTCCCCGAGCATCCAAATGCTAATGCGCTTAAGTGCGCTTAAGCAGCTTTCCAGAGTGAATGGGCCAAAGAAGGGCTCGAAAAGACACGGCAGAGTTACTGTCACTGTCAAAAAGTCATTGTAGCCACCCCCAGAGTGGTTGCAATTCAACAAATTCATGATTTCTGTCTCTTAAAGGCATCTGCTTGAGAACATTTTTTTCCCTGAGCTGCTTTATCTCACAACGTCAGGCCAGCTCCAAAAGAAAAACCCCACGATCAGCTCTTGAGAACCAATACAGAGAAAGGACCCACATACCTTATTGCTTTCAAATTTCACACACACAAAAAGTTACCTTATTCACAGACAAAAGTGATTGGGCAAAGGTTCATTTCTTATACAAGCTGGAGGCACTCCTTTTTTCCTCCTCCTTTCAATTTCTGCACAGTCGTAGTCACCCAAGCAGAAACCATGTGCCTTTTTAGGCAAGTCTGCTTATGAAGGGATTTTTTGTTGCTAGCAAAGAAAATCAAAATGCTAGGAAAACTCACTGTTCCTTGCTGGGTATTCCCTCAAAGGTATTCTTTTACAAGGGCAGAAGAGGGGAAACCAGATATCAAAACTCTACAGAACTTTTGTTTGTTTGTTTGTTTAAAAAGCATCTTTTTTTTTCTTTTGGGTAAAAAGCTTGCAGGAGACCTGTGTTCAGAGCTGAGAGAGCTCAGTAGCCAGCCTTTCCCAAGCAAACACAGCTGTATCTCATTCCTGCTTTGCCATACTCTACACAGGTAGATGGCTTTGTAGCACTTTTGAAATAACCCTTTGTGATAATTTATGAGTTTTGAATTGTAAAACATAATAACAACTTTCCCGACAATGGCTCTGGAATGTAATAACAACATCCTGTTACACAAAGCTTTTTATATTTACAAGAGACAAATCTGGAACTTCTTCTAAACTCAGTAATTCTAAGAAGTATGCTGCTCATTTACAGCATAACACACCTTCAAAATACATCTGCTCCCCCATATACACCACAAATTAAAGTGTTTAAGACTGCATTTCTGCATACTTACAGTAAATAGGGATACAGGCTTTAAAACAACTGTTATATACTTGAAACAGACAACAATCTATAACATACACTTTATATCGTGTTTATATGGGAGCACTGTAAGCAGCTGCGACTGCACTGCTGCCTCCTGCTTGGCTGAAAACTGCACCTGGTTTTTCATTGAGTCAACACTCCTGCTTTCTGAACATCCTTTGGACTTTGTGTCCAAACTCCTGATGTGTGAGCTATTACATGCTTGTAAGACACTCAATAATTTCTGGAGGATGGGAGGGAACCCCCCTAGAACATGGTATTCAAGCATCTACTGACTCATCCTGTCCTACTGCATCTGTCCACTGATGCTAAAGATGAGTATTATTGTTCTCTATTATTTGAATACTCTTCTTAGGACTTACTAATACTTTGAATTCTTCTTAAAAAACAGAAGGGAAAACAGAATATATACATTGCTCCTTCACAATGTAAAAAAGTTGAGCACTAGTTGCCACTGGAATTTGCAGTGAGCTGCACAGACTGACACAGATGTGCTTGTGAGTGCTAGGAGGGAAGAGCAGAGTCTGAAGGCTCCTAACAGGAGCTAAGTGAAATAAGGTCTTCAGCACATGAGCAACCAAATCAACTAAATTTAAGATATTTAATTTTTTATCCAGTTACATGCTCTGTGGAGTCTGGAAGGACAGAAAAAACAGACATACATGTATCATCTAATTATGAAAGTGAAATACTTCTGAAATGCTGCTCAAGACCTGAAATCAATCAGACACTTATTAAATTAGGATAGTAAGTTAAAAAAAATATTATCTGGATGCAAATTGTATTTGAAATAATCAGCGAGGTAAAAATTTTGCTACTTTGGGAATAACAGGAACATCCATCTTGTTTGGGCTCCTCCCCATCCCTGAGGGGCTGACATGGATATTCCTGGATATTGGGAATACACCAACAGCAAATTCATCAAGTCATATGATGTCAGAGAAATAAAATTTGCAGGTGAGAAAAACCAAGTTACATGTAATTTTCGGAGTCAAAGAGAATTTCTGAGTCAATGAGAATTTCTGAGTCAATGAGGCAGGTTAAAGAAGCACCAATCCCACCCCTGTGAGAGCCTGGCCCAGAAGCTGCCCAGGACCTTTGGGAGTGCTCTGGTCCCCTCCACACAGCCCTGCTGCTGAACTGTGGCACGGGGGTATTTGGGGTATTTTAAATTGCCTCTTTGGGTGGTGTCTGTGACCAAAACATCTGAGCACCAAAACACTATCCTCATGCTCCCATTGTCCCAAAGATCTACTGCCTCCCTAAAACAGATGTGTTACCAGGCAGTGCCCAAGCATTCCTGTTTGCTTTACTGAGTGACCTGAGAGCCCGGGTGACAGCAGCGCAACGTTCCCTGCAGTCAGGGCTGCTCCCTGCTCTGGCACTGCCCAGAGCCCCATCCCTGCAGCACTGCCTGTGCTTCCTGTGTGCGTTTGCTCAGGAGGCAGCGGGCCAGGCTTCCCACAGCACCCTGCTGGAGACCCTGGCCTGGGCAGGGATGGGCACTGCTGTGGCCAGCTCACAGTTGGAACAGCTGGCCAGCTGCCAGAGTGGCCACTCAGTGCCACGTGCTGGTGGCACAGTCTGCCCTTCTCCAGGTCTGGAGGGAGCCCTGAGGTCCCTGACTGTGGCCTCCAGCCTCAGCAGCTTTGCTCTGTGCCAACAGCTGGTGGCAATGATGGCTCTCTTTTTAATTCTCTTCTTCAGAAAAGATCTGAATTCCAAAAAGCCTCTGCCTCTCAGATTCTCCAAGATTACAGATCAGGCTCAAACTCCTTTTCCATATTCCCCTGCATGCTGATTACCTTCTTATTTTGTCTCTCTGTCTCTCTGGTGAGGTTGCATATCTTTTTGTATTCTCTCATTTCATTTTCCTGACTATGATCTCAAGCCTGAGTTCAGCAAAGCATCTATACAGCCCGGGGCTGCTGCTGAGTGCTCCATACTCCCACCCGACCCAAGAACCAGCCTCAGAAACCCTCCCAACCAGCACTGCCCAACAGAGTAAATTCAGGAGTTTGCCCTTTAAATTAATGGGGAGTTTTTTATAAGATCAATGGTGTGACACAGCTCAGGTTCAAGGCCTAACCTTTGGAGAGTGTGACCCTTTGGCTCCCACATAGTAGACTCTCAGCAGCAGGTATAACTGGGAGATGACTTTTAAAACATGTAGTGCTGGGCAATTTTGAAGTCAAGTTATGTATGTACCTAAAATCTAGATGTCCTGAGGCAGCCACTGAATACTTTTAATCACAAAATTAGAAATAATAGAGAAATAAAAAATCTTTTTCTTCTTCCTATTATGCAAAACAGCAAAAAAAATCATTAGTCTCTTCACAAAGATGAGATTTGAGACGTGAAACTCGTATGTGGCTTGCATGAGGCACAAGTGAGTTGTGGGCTGCCAGCAGCTAAGGCTTTGACTCTTGCTAAGCCTAAGCACAAGGGTGGGAGGGGGGGGTGCCCTTCTGGATGGACATGTACCCTCCAGGATGGACATGTGCCCCCCAGAATGGATGCAGTGGTCACAAGCATGAACAGAAAAGTGGAAGAGATGTCCATATTCTTCCACTGTTTTTGTGTCTATGGGAAAAAAACCCCAAACCCTCCAAGATAACTTTACTTTTAAGGAAACAAATGTGACAGGACAATAATTTTCAGGTCACTGCATCTGGTTTCCAGACCTGAACAAGTAGGGAAAATTCCCTGTGCTGGTAACTAAAACAGCATGTATGGTGTTATGGGAGACTAAAACCTTGCTGACCAGGTGATGTCTTCCTGATGCAGCATGTGAACCCTTTCTTTACTGTATTTTTCCCCTATTGTTTTGTTTGTCCAGCCTCTTTGACTCAGCTCCTTTTTATCCTGTTGTATCTTGCTCATTTCTCATTGACATACTCCCTGTCTGGTTCACCATCATTTTTTGCTTTACTCACTTCTGAAATAGAATATGAGTCCAGTAGCCTGTAAGTTCAAATAATCCTTTGTAGCAAGTTATGTTCAAACAGCTCTGAGAGCCAAGATGGTTGAACTGTCCCTCTCCCAGCACTGTGGCTGTGCAGGTGCCAAGCTCCCTGCCCATGGCCCAGCTGCTGGGCTGTCCCCAGACACACTGCCCACCAGCAGGCTGAGACTTCTTCAACAAGACCCAGGCCATTATGGAGTTCACTCATTTCCAGGAGTACTCACAAATTAAAATAAATGTTTTTGGATAAAATGAATAAAGGATATATTTGTAAAATAATGTGCAAGATGTTTACCTAAGGTATGCTGTATTCTCCTCGATGGAGGCTAAGATGGACTGACAGATCAGCATGTGCACACACCCCCCACACCCATAAAGACTGGCATCACATAAAAACAGCTGTGGGGTAAAACAGTCAGTGTGGAGAGAGGAAAACAGGGTGGCATGCTCTGTGCACTGCCTCTACTAACACTCCTGGTGATGCAGCTCTGAGCTCCTGGCAGGGTTTGTGATGGTGTGACAGTGTTGTGCAGTGCAGCAATGCTCGGGACCCCCGGACAAGGTCTCCTCTCACAGGTCCAAGGCTTGGGACCAACAGCCCCAGCCAGGGGCACAGCTCATCAGAGAGAGAACGACTTGGAGGAACAGCAACTTCACGGCACTGGCTGCGGATCCAGAGAGATTTAACCCTGCAATGGGTGCTGATCCCTGGCTCATTCCACCCCACTGAGTGAGGACAGAAAGCTCTGCAAGAAAAGAAGGGTCCTTCTGCACGTAACAACCAAAGAGCCCCCAGAGGGGACAGGACCTGACTGGGCCAAACAACCAGAAAGTCCATTCTACAGAGTTTCTGTAACAGAGACGAAATTCTTTCTGTTAAAGCAAACCAAGATTCAAATATGTGAGACACATGAGTACAGAAGTATTAATGCAGCATCATTTTAGAGCTCGCAGCTGGGGCTGGCTTATGTAGTGTGATTCTTTCTGCTGTATCTTTAAGTGCTGTTAAATTCATTTGTCACTTGATCGAAAGCCAACAGGCTACAAATCTCCCAAGCCCCTCTGGCGCTGAATAGTGACAGGAGGATTCTGTTCTGCCATCAGAAAACATTTGTGCGCAGCTCTGTCCGCAGCCATACACGCCACTTTAACTCATCTGCCTCCCCATTCTCCCCAGCCTGGGAGGACAAATTGCTCACTGTGCCTCCCTTTCAGAGGCAGCACAGCGCGCAAAGAATCATGACTGAGCAGAAACACAAGGAACAGGCACATAAAAATTCATCACTTTGGCCTCCTGACCCCTTGCCACTGGATTTGGCAAACCCCATCTCAAAAAGTAGCACCGAGGGAGAGCTAAGGAGAGCGGCTGAGTGAAATTACTGACAAAAAATATCCTGGACACAGGAAAACCCCACCAGATGCTTCATTGTTTTTGCAGAGAAGTGGTGCTGAAAAAGGGGGTGATCTACCACATGGCATATTGGGTGGAATAAGTAGTGCTATTGTTTCAGGGCAGCTCTGTCACTTTACTGACCGCAATACAAAGAGGTGTAAAGCAAGATTTAATCCTGACTTTTTAGTCAGCAGATTAAAACCAATCATGCCAGATGTCCACAAGACTGTTTAACATACAGAAAGCTTTTTCATACTCTACAAAAAAGTAGAAGTTGTAATAACTTCTTTATTTCCTCTAGAGAGGCCTTTTTCACTCACTTTTAGTCAGAAAAAAGGGAGATGTTGTAATGGATTTTAAGATGTGCTATTAATTTTTACTCTAGCCTTTGTTCTTTTCCTTTTTGAGGCAAAGCCAAACAAAGTAAATTCTTTAACCCATACAAAATTAGACAGGTATGCCAAAGAAAACTGCTGGTATAAGAAAGCTGTGATTTTAAAAAGGATTTATACCCATTAAGACCAGCAATGGATGCTATCAGCAGTGTTTAAGATCTTCAAGTAGTACTTGAAGTGGTGAAGACATGAAAACATGGTGGTCAGAGTGCTGAGAAAGCAACAGATTGTCCTTTTCCCCTCAAAACTGGAATTGTGCTGGTGGGGCTTCCTGCCCAGATGTCTCCTCACACCTGGTGGTGCCCACCTGGTCTGAGGATGTGCTTGCTCTGCTGCCTCCCTGGAACAGGAGCACCCAGAGCCGGGGCACCGTGGGGCTGGCAGGACCCTCAGGGCAGTCCTGGCCACACAGAAACCTCTCAGGACCCTTTGTGCCACCGGACAGGCACAGCCAGGGGGTGTCACCTCCACTGCCACTCCTGCAGTGGGACCCAGAACCCTGACCAAAGCCACTGCAAGCTAAAATGCAAGTGCTAGTAAGTGAAATTAAACTCACCTACACAACTGCTTCACACTTTGCAGCGTTGCTGCTTTACTCTATTTCAATTTATGAACAAATTAATATCCTAAAGTACTACCAAAAAGGATTTAAAGGCTACGATAACCAAAGCAGATTTAGTAATTTTTTCTGCTATATTAGCAAAATGGAAAATAGTCTGCACAGTGTTCTGCTGCTGAATTACCATAGCCAAAAATGCTGCTAAATTCAGCAAAACTCAGAATGCATATTTAGTTTCTCATATTAAATTGCAAATAATGTATGCATTTCAGAAAAAAATTGACTTCTCTTTGGAAAAAAAAAAACTGTAGAAAAAATAGATCTCCTTAAAATTCCAGTATTGGGCTGATTTGTATAACAAATACAATTTAGTAATTCAGAAGCCATACGGCAGCAAGATAACACCTTGCTTGGCATCCCTTATCTATCAGTTGCCTTGGAAAAAACACAACTAACATTTTGCATTTGTTTTCTCATCATGTGCATTAACAAAACCTCATTACAAGCTTCTAAAATAGAAGTAACCATCTTAATGAATCCCTGACCTAAACCAGTACTGTTAAACCATTTTCTTAATTTAAAACCTGGCAGAGACTTAAGAGTTAAAATAAACCAAACAAACTGGCAAGGCACTGCGTTAGTTCTCCTGGCACTAAGCTAGGGACAGGTACCACTCTCTCCTGGCTGATCAGTCCTTGCAGAGAGTACCTGTAAGACACCTGCAAGCTCTTCCTGCTGTGTTCCTGCAGGTGGGAAGAGGCTCGGCTGAACTGCCCAAGCCAGCTGTCTGTGACTGTGGCTGTTCTGCCCTGCTGCCACCACATGAACCACCCTGCAATTTTCCAAACCAGGGTGCCACTTCTGGAACTCATGTCGGCCAAAAAAGCAAGTGTGTTCTGGCTGACTATGGTTTGCAGCACTATAAACCACAGCCACAGGTACAGGGACAGTACCTTGCTTCCTTACTGGAATATGTGTTTCATTAGGTTAATTGAGCTGCACTTCTTGTCTTTATCATCACCATCATCCTTACTGTACTCCTTACAGTTCTTGTATCATACAAACTAATGATTCTGTGATTCTGTATGAAAATTTTGGGCAAGCAGACACCTCCAGTACTTCTTCTCTTTTCCCCAGGGCACCCTGATGGCTGAAAGGTGAAACACAATGGCTTTAAACCTGGTCTCTCACTGTCATGCTGAAGGGTCATGGGCAGGCACCACAATGAAAATTATGGTATTTTCCTTAGAACAAAGTCCAACTACAGACTCTCAAGCTCTCTAACAGGAATAAGTCAACCAAGTGTAAATTTGACTAAGAGATTTCTGCCTGATAAACACTTACTTCACTACTACTTATTCCACCCCAGAATTTGCACTGTTTAAAACTCACATTTCTACTCTCTACGTCTGAATTTCTTCAGGCAAGTCTTGTGGGTGGCCCTCAAGATACATTTTACCAATTTTTCATGCCCATCCCTCGAAATGTGACCCTGCTCCTGTGCTTTTATCTCTCTGACAACTTCACACAGGAAAACATGCAGCCCCTCTGATAGCATGAAATCGGAAACAATGGCCTCTGGAAACAAAGGGGAAGGAGGGAGGCAGGGTACAGTCCAGGTCCTGGCTGATTTTAGGCACAAACAGATGTTCATAGGACCCAATACCCTGAGCAAGCTGAAAGGAAAAGCTTGTAAAAGAAATGGACCTTAAAAACAATGTATTGAAGAGCTTTAAAATAAAGGCAAAGGGAAAGCAATATGGCTTTCACTGATAAATCTCAGCTAAGAAAACCAAAGAGGCACCATGAATTTCAATGGTGCATTTTTCTTTCTCAATGAACTCTACAGCTCATTTTGAAATCTACAAATTGCTGAAATCTCAACTTAGTTTACAAATCTCCCATAGCCATTAAAAGGTTACAATACAGGCATTTCTATTTCTTGTAACTAATCACCAGAGCTGGAAACACCCAGCGAAGCCCTGAAATATAGGCTAATGCCATTATTTTAAAAGCTGCTTACAGCTCAACAAAGAGGAATATGCTGAAAGAATCTTGATTGGAAAAAATCTTAGACTAGCTGTTGGAACAAATTATGTTCAATCTCCCGTTCTTTTCATGTGCACTATTTCAGACTCAAAAAGCCCCATGGAAAGAATCCCTGAAGCGCTGTCCTGAATTGGACTCGGGTTCTGTTTCACAAAGGCCAAAACCCAGCATTTACAAATGAAACGAAGTGTGGAATCATTCCCCTGACTGAAGTTTCTGCTTTTGTGATTAAAACTCTCTTCCTCTCTCTTGAAGAGCTGCCATCCAAAAGGCCCTGTGCCATGCTCCAATGCACAAAATACATGTATTCATCACAGGAGAAAAAACCCTGAAAAATTTGGCACAAAGGCGGGTGCATAGCTTAAGTCCTGTTTAGGGTAGCCCTCATTTGAACTCTGCTCATTTGCATAGATTTTACCTACTGATTGTCTCTATCAGGGATACAGTAGATGGCTAAAAGGAATGTTCCATCAGCTGCTTGTGGTCAGGTGCAGATTTAACTTGATGATTATTAGCATCAATGAGACTCCCATAGTAAAGAAATAAAGAAGTGGAATCTTCCTCCACCAGCATCAAACTCAGTAGGAATCATTTTAATGACAAACAAAGCCGAGACTGAAGGTATCTATGTCTGCTCAGGAAGCTTTAAGAAATTACAGGCTAAAAATCCATCCAAAAGTGACTGTGATTTGCTTAGTCTAATCATAACTACCAGATCCTACATGGCACTGATTTAATCCTCAGCTGAAGCAAATGGCACCTTGCTGACTAAAACAAACCTTCAGAAAGGCATGACCTCTTGCAAAGACACAGGACGGTCACCAGTTCCTTTGGCAGCCTCTCCAGGAACAGAACCCTTTATTAATCACTCTTGTGGCTAATTTCACATGTATGATTTTTCATTTTAAATTGTCTGTTAGCAGCTTCTAAACATCACTTAGACACAAAAGGAAGGGGGACATTGCTGTGAACACAGCAAAGTATGAAACTGCAGCCTTCTGACTGCAAACTCCTGGGAAACCCTCTGACCTACTGCCAAGGCTTGGCTGGAGTGGACCTCTAAGGAATCCCAACTCAGCAAAGCTGGCCCTACAAGCTCTGAAAACAGCTCCTCCCTGGCACTCAGATCTGGTCCAGGGTCTGGGTAAGAGGATAGAGGGCCTTGCTCTCCTTTCACACCAAACCATGGCTTAGCAATACGTGATATGTGCAATGGATTTCAATACTCAGGCTCAGCAGCCACATGTGAAGTCAAATATGCAATGAAAATAAATTAACCTAAAAATGCCTGAATGATTATGCCATGGCACTGCTGTGGGAGCTGAGGTTCAGCTGTTTGCCTTTGCTGTCTCCCACTGCTCTGCCAGTGACCCCTTGGTGCTCCTGCATGTGCAACACAAAAAAATGCAAAGTTAAACACTGGTGTTTTCAACAACCTCATCTTGCCATACGCCCACTTGATTTCACTTCACCACCCTCATCCAAGTTGTTAATCTCAGGATAAACTGCCTTGTTCAAGCATGTTTTGTGACTGCATTTTCTCTCTCAATTTTCTTCTCATTACCAACTCTTGCATTAGGTTGCCTGAAATGAGTGTCAAGCTAACGATCCTTCAGGTATTGAGAACCTTTCCCTCCTTTCTTCCCCCTTAACTACAGGAACAAATTTATTCTTCTAAAATTCTTAATGTCTCAGGTACTCCAATTTGTTCTAAACCAACTTTCAAGCCTGTTGGTTACAGATAGGCGATTACTATAGGCCATTCCTGCTCTTTAAATTCCTTCTCCTGACGGTTCTGTCAGGAAACATCACTCAGGCAGCGGTGGCTCAAAGCTTTCCTTCGTTTTTAAATAATACACAAATAACTCAAGGTAAGGAGATTTCCAGTACATTCAGGGAAAACCTTAATGATTTTTCTACTTTCAGATGTGAACAGAGTTATTGAACCTTTTATAGGTGCAATACTGACATCCTTGTGAAATTCACACTTCTTAAAATGGCAGAAATAAAGGACAGAAGTGAAAAATTAGTCTTGCTGACTCTTTCAATGACATTTACAAGTGGGGTAATACTGTAAAGAGCTACCCTTCATAAGCCTTCCACACGTAAGGGAAAGAGAATTTATATGCATCTGAATTTTTGGACTGTCTTCAGATATTTCAGAGTGAGAAAACCAAAATAGACTATGGTTTTGAACGACATTGAAAAAATGGTTTTTTTTCTGCATGAGTGTTAATAATGCAGTATTACTTGTAGTTGCAGTACTGAACTATCTTACAACAATGTGATTTCAGAACTGGTATCAACTAAGCAACCAGCACAGTTTGCACTAACTGTGACATGGTTTACTCCATTAAGGACATACTTTAACTTCTGACAACTATACTCAGCATGCAGGAAATTGAGCTGCCCTTATTAAAGGATTTTAAAATTACCCCTACAAAACCACTATGAACTAGTACACAGATCTGATCAGTTAAAGCTCTGTAATTCACCAGTGCAAATTCCATTTAGCTCCAGAGAAATTATCAAAGGTGGGAACAATGTTAATGCTAACAGTCTATATATACCCTTCTGTATCTTCCAGTGCACACACATGGCTGAAAGAAATCTGTGCAAGTTATTAGCAAAAAATCAGGTGAAACAGCCAACTATATAGGAATCATTGGCAGAAACTGCATTTTATTTCAGTGGTCACAGGTTTCACCAGAAATTCTGCCAGCAAAGGGCCAACGTCAGCTGTTTGCTGAAGCACATACAATATGCAGCACCAGGCAGCAGTTTGAGCCCCCTGCGTGGCTCAACAACAGAAGAATTGCAGCCTTCATTTTGTCTAACCCTGTTTTTATTGTTTGTCATTGTTTCTTAGAGTTATTCTGCTGTCAATATTTGAAGAACAGAATCCTGTCTGGGTATTGATTTCCTAAAGACTTTGAATCACTGCCTTCATAATGCATATATTTTAAGGAAAGTGCACGCAAAAGGTGGAGGTGAAGTTGCTTATTGAATTAAATCAATACAAGACACCATGCTGGCAATTATCATCTAGTATTCATTTTATGTAATGTAAAATACCCAGCAGACAGAAGAAAAACAAATTTCCATCCCACTTTGGCAATCTTAATTTAAATCTCTTGTATACTCTGGACCTTTGGCTTGCTTAAGTTCAGCTATTGCCACTCAAGCATTGAGCACACACTTGACTCTGAGGCTGGTGGTGATGGGGTAGCAAAGTGCCACCTCCTGTGACAGTCCCACGGGGCACCACAGTGCCACCTCCTGTGACAGTCCCTTGGGGCACCACAGTGCCACCTCCGGTGACAGTCCCATGGGGTAGCACAGTGTCACCTCCTGTGCCACTCCCATGCTTCCCACTGATGGGAAGAGACAGCCAGCAAGTGCAGCTGAAGTCTGGAGATGCTTCTCCTGGCTGTGCCAGGAGGGGAATCCCTCCTTGAGGAATTCTGTGAGCCCTACATCAACCCTGGCCCACTCCATAGCCTTTCTTCCCACCTTGCAGGAACAGTTTCCAAGGAGCACAAGGGAGCTGACCTGTGAAACACTTTTTATATGGGACCCCAGGAGTGCCATCACAGAGGCTGAACTCAGAACCTGCTCCTACCAGGGGGCTGTTTCATACATACAATTTCTTTTCCTACCTCTACCAGAAAGTGCTATTTAATTGTTAGTGTTTATCTGTCCCACTGAAAGGGCAAGTTACATGAGAGTGTAGAAAGTCAGCTACAAAGAAAACAACAAAAACCAGTGGAAGCCACAGGAAACGACTTCACAGAAAGGTCCATGTGGTAATACATCTTGTCCTTCCAGAGGAAGAGGCCATGAAAAAATATGATAATTTCCAAGGATTTTATTGGCATACTCCTCACTCATTAAAAGAAAAAAGAAACCTATTCCATGATCGTTGAGAATAACATCAGACTGTATAGGTCAAAAATTGACTGACATCACTCTGGACAGGCATTATTGAGACACACAAAGAAGCTGTTGTGCCTTTAAGCTTATGGTACATTGCAACGCAGTAAATGAAAAGCCACTATTATGAGGGGATGTTTATGTCAGTATCTGAAACAAATCTTCTTTTTACTAGGATAATACTGTCTTAAATTGTTAACTGTTGATCAGATAAACAACATGTGATAAACATCCTATAATCTTTTTTAATACAATTGGTTTTAACCCCTTAATGGCTTTACACATTAAAATATTACACATTAATGACCCTGTGAAAGCTTGTAAGAGCTGTAAATTACATCCTAACACAGCTCTTGTGTAAGCAGTAATGTGAGAATTTAGGATTAGATTTTAGTAAGGTGGAGATAGGATGATAACATTTTCACAAGAGGTAACGTCTTAGTCACTGCTAGAACTTGCATCCTGCCCCCTTCCCACTCTTTTGGTCTCTGAGTGAGAAGAAACCAGTTTGATTCCCTGGTAAGGCTGCAGAATGAAGAGGAATTTCATCCAGTGCAGGACATGGAGAACCTTTCTTGCCATGTGGTACCAGGCAAAGGTGACCCATTGCTGCATGACTACATGAAGGGCCAGGAAGCTTTATCTTTCTTTCCTTGGAAAAGGAGCAACCTAAAAGTCACAGCAATTATTACAGCTGATTTGAGATTCCTAGATTGCCACTTTGCATATTTTGCTTTGAAATGTCAAATTCCCATCTCAAATTGGGACCAGGAAAAATTATACATTATGGGAAATCCTATTCTGATAACGGTAAAATTGCAGTCTGAATTATCAACACTAATAAAGGTAGATTTGTGGATACATCATGTATATTGGAAAGTCAAAGTTTCCTTTAATAATGCACACGATAAAACACAGTGGAGACTTGCATCCAATACAAATTTTTTAGAAATTACCACCATGTGAGTCCTCCTCAGAGGGGCTGAGGAACAGAAGCTGCTGTCCTGTCTCTTTCCTCTGTGCTACAGAACTGTCAGAGCAAGAACCACGAAAGAGAGAAAAGTAACAAGCTGCAAGTGTTTATTCTATGGACCTAAGATGTTCAGGGTATGTTTCCTGAACTTTCTTAAAATTAATAGTGATGTCTATACTAATTTACAGTGGACCAGGTCCATTTGCCTGTGTTAGTGCAGAGAGGGCTGGAGAAGCTGAAAGAAAGAGAAACAAATAAAAAATCCATCTGCCAAAGAGTAATAAATGCATGCGTGTGTATGCCCGCATTGTAAAGTACAATCCAACAATATTCTGAACACTTTTATCCTGACAGCTTCATGACAGAAATACGACAAAGAACCAAACTCAAGAGAACCTATACTCTTCTTGCAAGGGACAATCCATTAGCTGGTTGATTACTAAACATTCAACTGGAGAAACAGGCATTTTTGCCATTTTTATGCAAGTCTGAGTGAGATGGAATCAAACAGAAGTAATCTGAAAGCAGATTTATTGAGTAATAATTACATATCCCGGAATGTGATAAAAAAAAGGAAAGAAATGGGACAAGCAGGGAACTGAGAGCTACAAAGGACATTGAAGTTGGCAGGAGGTTGCAGTGTTAGAAAAATTTGGTTCCATTACTAAATATGATTTTAAAATTTAGTCTAGCAAGAGAATTTAATCTGGTATGTTTTCTTTTAAAAAACTGAATTGGAGAATTTCTTTGACTAAAGACTGCACATTTTATTACTCTTGGTCAAGCCACTAGATTTATTTCCATTAAACATTACTAATACCTTGTTTAGTTTAAGGCCACTTGAAAAGCAAGAATGAATAAAGTTTGTAGGAGGTCAAAAAGCTGAAACTCTTGAGCTACTCTATCCCTGATAAGAGCACATCTGTCTGTCCTACACTGACCATGGAGGCAGAACAGAGCTCTGCAGCCACAGTCACTGATAAAACTGGAGTGTAAGCCACTTACAAGAGGACTCAATAAATATCATTTTTTATCCTAAAAAATAGAATAGAACTCTGATGGCAAGTTCTTCCTCTCCTCTAGCACAGCAAGACCTGGGGCAGGGTTTCTGAGCAGAGGTGCACGGGGCAGTGCAGTGGCCAGGCCAGCACAGACCCAGGGGTGACTGCAGGGACATGGGGTGAGCACAGGAGTGGGTGACCATGAGGATGGGTGGCTGCAG
>JAHLSL010000018.1:208025-269446 GCA_025920805.1 Petroica traversi
AAGCACTTCTGTCACCCGCTGTCACTGCCAGCTGAGGGCACAGCTGCCGGCGGCGAGCGCTCGCCGCGACACCCGCACCGCGGGGCCAGCCACAGACCGCGGGATTCATTAGCTTAATGACGCTCAGCCCGATTGGAAAGCACCGGATAATTGTATTTAATTTGTGTACGTTTTAATTAAGGACCAGGCAGTGCCAGGTTTGATGAACGCATCAACTCTTCCGTTCTGCTTTGTCACCGCGCTTGTATAAATTTGCATCCGGAGCTGCAGGAGCCGCTCGGCTCCGCTGCGAAGAGGCCCCGTTTTCAGTGCCATCCTTCACCGGATGACGCCGTGCGGGACCTCTGCCTGCTGATAGCAGTGTCATCCCCTCCCGCAGCCACAAATTAAAAGCAGGTTTATGGCCACATGCTCCGAGACCCTCAGGGGCCCCAGAGGAGGCAGCCAGAGAACAATCCATTCACTCATCTCTCCCCTTATCTATGATGGAAGTAGAAACAATTGCATCATTTAATTTACTATTGCAACGGGGATATGGCTCATTGGCCCCTCGTTGTTTTGAAGATGGATTTAATTAACCTCCTATGAATCTTGCCAATACGTGTGGCAGCATCAGTATGGAATGAAAGATGTCAAAAAATCAGCTGCAGGGTAATGAGCATTTCTCAAGCTTGCTCTGCTGAGAGGACTCGTGGCTACAGAGCTTGGCCCCAGCAGAAAGCTGAGGAGAAGATTGAGTTAATACACTGCTGTCTGGCCTCTGGGAATCGGAGCTTGGGTTTGCCTTAGACTACTAAGAAGAGAGGTAATTGAATAATTCCTAGTAGCCACATGTACCTTTAATGCAGAGGCCATTTGGAATCACTGGAAAATAAATAATTGCAATTAACTACACTGTTAAGTAAATATATCCAGTCCCTTGGGGAAGCAATCTGCATGCTTTTATAAGTCTGGCTACAATATAAAACTCATCACAATGTCCATGAGGGTAATTTATAATGAACATTTAGCAGGTGCCTCAGATGCACTGCTGCCATTTACCTTCATTAATAAAGGTCTCCTTATTAGACCTGAAATTGTATGCATTTTAATTTAACAAATCTTTATTACACTTTCATTTTAGGAAGGATGTTGTTTCCAGCATTTCCTAGAAACCTTTGAACTTGTAAAGAATGTTAAAAGCTCTATGAGAGGAAGGTATTTACAGTGAACTGAGATTATAAAAGCAATCCAGGGTTTGACACGCTTTCCTAACTGGAATGAAAACATTTTAGTGTCACTTTACTGCAGGAGCAAGGGAATCCTACTGCAGTTTTAAACACCCAGCCACTATGGAACAGGACCTACTGGAACTCACCACTTGGCCATGAATTAAATGGTTGCACCTGATATCCCAAATGGATATGTGGGCACCTGCACGTTATCACTGTCCAGGAAAGGTAACAGTGTCTGCTATGTTGGCTGGCACAATTGAGTACAGACACAACTACATACACTTACTTTTAATGCCACATTAGTATTTTAATGCAATGAAACTTTACTTGTTTCTCGAAGCAAAATTAATCAGAATAAAAAAAAAAATTACCGCTGTGTTTGTAACAAGAAGAGTGTGCAATTCTTTCATGCCCTTTCCCTGAGGCATTCAAAGCATCTTCTGCAAATATTACTTAGATTAAAAAAAAATACACAACACAAATATTTGTACCTGACAAGACAGCCAGGTAGTTGGTGGTGTCTCTTGAATGCATGAGGACAGCAAGAGCCTCATCCTGACAGGTGACCTGTTTTTGTCCAGGGAAGTACATCAGTACCAAGGAGGAGATAATTAAGTCTCCACATCCATCCATCACCTGACTACCTCAGTTGAATCAGCTTTTCAAATCAGTGGTAATTGTCTAATTAACTATTAATCTTTTTTTATGACAATTACTAATGGATCATTTGTTGGCTGGAGTTTGCAAAGATCCTTGTTAGTGTCCAATGCATGGGATGAAACAAGTTCAACTTAAAATATTTTTTCAGGTTTGAGTAAGATCTAAATCAGTTATTCAGATGAGAAGCTGTTCATCAGCTTTTATTTTGAAGAAGAGATGTTTGTTCAAAAGAGAGCGAGTGATGCCTCACTGGAAGAGGTCCCCATTTTGCACGGACACACCTTGGCAGTGACAGGAGTGCTCCTCCAAGTCCTGCTGGCACAAACACGCTGGATAAAGGGATACCATAGCCCTACTGGCTTGTTCAGAATGAACAACCACGTGGTGCCAAGATGGTGTGATCAAATGGAAATTAAGTGATTCACTAGAACGTCAGCAATACAGGAGCTAAAAAGTCACACCAGAATGAAGTCGTTCCTATTTTATCAGATAATGTAAAATCACATGGTCAGCCATGGCAGAGAGGCACAGTACAAGTGAATGATGGATCCAGACATGTAAATTCTTATGAGCAGATAATACCTTTTAAAAAACATTTAATCAGCAATTCCAGTCCTGGATTATCAAGGGGCTGCTTGGCAGAAGTCTCGGAATCAATTCTAGTTCCACACTGACACAGCAATGCTTGTGGACTTTACAGAAAATAACAGATGCTAGCAAGTTGTTTACATTGAAAAAAGAGGCAAAAGTGGAGATCAGAATGGCCTTGGACCCATCACAGCATGAAACCCCATAAGCTCTGCAGCAGCCACCACAGGGGAGAGAACCAACTTCTTCCATGTGTCACTCAGATGCTTCATTTCTCTAATTTCTTACCTCAAACAAAAGTAACTTTATCTCCTCCTCAGTTCTTGGTAAGAGCCCCCTTCATTCAACCCTCCACAACCTCCTGTTCCCTTCTTAATCTCAACATGCTCAGAGATTTTTACTATCCTGGTTTTATTCAGGTCATAGTCATGTTATCCTATATTAGAATTTTCAAGCATGTAAGGTATTATCTTTTTAGGAACCAAAGCACTAACTCATAAAAATAATTAAATTTCTGGGATATTCTACAGTTCAGCCTACAGTATGTGTCACCTCCTCAAATCTCCTTTCTACTGAATTTTAGAAGATAATTTTCCAGAAACAGAAGAAGTACCTTTCTCACACAGGCAATGATAAATTTGCGATGTCCTTCTGGTAAGTGCAAAGTTTACAGGGACCTGTGTTGGCTTTGAAAGGGAAGAGCAGAACTTTTGGAAAAATTATAGGAAAGCTGTCTCCTACACAAAGAAACATCACAAATTCATGTTTCTGTGAAATGCTGTGAGAATACTTGTACTAGAGACACTGCAGAGAAGCTATAGATATAGACTAGAATTCATAGTTGAATCAATATAAAAGTTTGTATCATTTTTTTATATGTTGTAAACACTTCCATATGTACTGGGAATAGAGGCGTTGGAAGGGCTTTGGAAGCAGTGGGCAAATAATCAGAATGCTGTAACACCCAAGAAAGTCTAGCATTTTAAAAAATCAGCAGGCAAAACTTTGAATTTAAACAGCAGCAAATCCTCAGCCACCTTCGCCAATATAGTGAATTTACCTGGCTGTCAGACAGAAGATTCAGGTTTTACAGCAAACCTTAAAGTGACCAAAACCTGAGGAAACACAAATATTTCTGCCTTCTGCAATTACTGCCTTACTAAACTGTAACTAGAGGGGTTATTTTTGCTGGCTGGATCAGGGTGGTGTCTTCCAAGAAGCTGGACTCTAATGGAAGATTGTCTGGATGTTTTACAACGATAAAGCACTGGCATCCACATTCCTTAAAAGGAGAGTGGCCCCCCCAGCTTGGCGCCCAGTCCCAATGGGATGTGCTGGGATCTGGCCCCAGCTGCTGAGGCAGGTCAGGAATTGATCAGCAAACACACATGGAAAATTCACTGGTGCTACCTCAGCACCAGCACCTGGCATTGCCCATGCGCCAGGAACAACCTCCCCCAGGATGACTTCAACAACAGGAAAGCAGATTTTCCTAGCAAGGAAATCAATGTGACTTTAAATTAAGGCTTCCATAAGTGCTCAATAAATTATATATTAATGATTTATGGCCTATAATTATGAATTAATACGCGCAACGTTTTTTGCATCTGATTTAGGACACTGCATGTAAAGGTCTAGACTCCATCCTGTGAACAGCTCTCAGATTCTCCCTTTAAATGGCTTAATTGGGAAATTATTTAGAAACACACTTGATTCTTTGTGTTTGATAAAAGAACAGTCTGCATTTACACAACACAAGTATGGCTCGTAGCATCTCAGTATTCAAGCGTTCAGCAGCTGTGGTCTCAAGAGGGAATTCAAAAGGTCAGCAAGAAAAGCAGAGATAAATTTAGTAACATACACAAAGATGACAGGTCAATGGATTAACCCTTACAATTTCCAGTATTAACTCCACTGCTGAATAGTCCAAAGAGTGATTAATACCCATTTGCATGGGGACCCGTTTAAAAACCAGAAGGGACTGGGATGGCATTTGGAGTGGGAGGATCCCAGCTCAGCACAGGCTCACCCTGGGGCTGGCACTGGGTGTTTGAGACAGGAGCACCTCTGGCTGCTCTTGTTCCTGTTCTGCCACTGCCAGATGTTCATGGCCTTGGTCACAGCACTCGGCCACCTCAGAAAAATGGCACATTTGAGTCACACCCTTCACAAGCTGCTTCTTGAAGTGATTTGGGCCTTGACCTTAAACACAACCAGACCACCAAGTCCTATCTAGTACAATTCCATCTAGAGGTGGCCTATAGCTCTGTCCTTCCAAATTTCAGAATTGATCTGTCAGGTAGGAGCCAGCCCTTCCTGACAGCGCTGTACGCTGGCTGTGAGCTCCCTCAGGACTGTCCTGGTACCTAGAGGCACAGAGACACATGAGACAACCGTTTCTTACAGCTTTGGGGTCTGCTGACACACACATTTATAAACTGCACCAAGTACAGAACACCACAAAATAAGCTTACTGTGACTTTAGCTGTCCAAGCATAAACTGTAAGTGGAAGTTTCTGGATCAACTTCAATTATGCTTAATTAACATTGCAGAGTGTCTGGGTGAAGTTCTGATTACTGGGCTACGCTACTTCTCCAAAACAGCAATAGAAAATCTGTATTGTTCTAGTGCTTTGTACACTCACACAGGCTTGCATCTTAGGTAGGGAGAATGAGAAAATTAATTTGATTCATCTTCCAATAACACCCTTTGTGAAAGGATTCCAAGAAGAAGTTATTAGCTCCATATGCAATGTTGTAACATCAGACTCCTGTTTTCCAACAGATGGACTACTCATCACGTAAGGAAGGAGAACAGCACTGCACCTGAATGGGGGAAGCCTTTGGCACACGGGACATTTCCCACAGTTTGATTTACAAAATAAAAACTTTTGGCTCAAAAGATACACGCCTACCCTCAGGACACCAAAAAGACATTGCAGTACCTCAGAGAATTAAAGTGGGAAAATCGTAAGATTAAATTGGTTTTCAGCCTGGGTATTATTTCTGACACCATGTTACCTGGAGCTTCAGCATTCAAGTCAAGGTTATCTAAACTCATAATGAAAAAGGTTGAGTACATTCTTTTGGCTTTATACAAATCTCCCAGTCACCCTTCTGCATCAAGATGCTACTGGCACAAAGGTCTGTACTGATGACTGGCTGTACTTTTAAAGTGTGGACTTCTATCACGGACATTTCCTACATGGCTCTTGTTTTTTTCCTCAGAGTAGGAAGGTAATGCAGCACTTCCTCTCCATGGAGGAAATTATTCTGATTCACTGTGAGCTACAAGGAGATGGCAAAAGTCACAGCCACGCAATGTTAGTTACTTGTTGGATGTTCCTGTTAGAAGTAGTCTTGGCCGAGTCTGATGTCAATATTAACATTACTTTGGTAAGTCACTTTTAGGTTTTCTACAGGAAAAAAAAAGTTGAGAAATCAAACTTGGTAGGGTCTACAACAGAAGAAAAAGAGAAGTCCTACCTCTACTACTGCTTTGGCATCCAGTCTAAAGTTGAAATCTCCAAAGACAAAATACGAAACTTTCTCAAACCGCTGATCTATAATTCTGGAAAAAAAAATGAAAACAGAACAAACCTGTCATTCAGCTTTACATACATGCAAGAATGTACAAACACACACATTAGCCTTAAGTACAGTCTCCGAAATTATTATTGGAACCATCAAAACTACCAGTTTATTCTGAACCAACATGTTAACCATATTTTTCAGTTGATTTTCTTTGCTTAGGCAATTCTGTCTCCAGCCCCTGTACAACAGTGCATCTGATTCCCCTGCCTGGCTGACAGAGCAAGCTGGGGGAAAGCATACTTGCAGCAGCTCATACAAATCTTGCAGAAGTGGCATTTGGGGACCATGGAAATGTTGAGGGTATTATGGAGGTCCTTCACACCTTGGAAAGTTTAAGGATATGGCTTTGGGGTGGGCAGGTAAGAATTAGGAATGCTGAATTAGCGGTGAGTTCAGAGTATGGTTGAGTTTACTGATATATACCTTACCAATGTTTTTGGGTACTCTGTGAATCACATGAGAAGTGACGTGGTAGGGCTAAACACCAATCATTCCACCTGACAGACTGAGCACCCCTGACGTTCCCAGACTGGCTGCAGCGCTCTCAAGGCAGCTCTGTGGTGTTCACAGCAGATTTTTGCCGAGGCTGTAGCTAACACCTAACAATTGCTCCAGCTGTGAAGATTGACTTTTTCCTCAAGCCTTTGCTCAGTCCAACCCAGGGAGATACAGCATTACTATCCATCTTTCAAATCTTGTATTATGGAAAACTATCATTCTATTATTAGCTGATCTATTATTAACAACAGTTGTGAGAGACTTTCAACAGTACGCAATTTTACATCTAGAGATCTCGGCATTTAGAAATCCACCAAATCACACTTATTTTCAAACCAGCAATCAATATAATTCATCTCCTATCAGTGGCTGAGAACGGTATCAAACAGCCAAAGAATTTGTGGTGTGGCCACAGCCATGAAGAATTTATAGAGACAAAATGCACAGAACCCCCCGGGTGTGCAAGATGTGAGAACTAAAGAACAATGCAGGCAACACACTGTGAACATTCTGGGAATACATCAACACATAAGCATTACACTGTCAGAAGCTCCAGGTGAGCCTGGGGCAGGGCCCACAGGGACAGGTAAAGCACTGCCCAGCAATGCTGGTCAGAAGGCACTGCTGCCCCAGGTGGAGGCAGTTGTTTCAGATGGCTTTACAAGTTCTAATGCAGTACATCCATTTATTCTCAAAGCTATAAGGAAAGATGTAACATTGGATCTGTAATGAGATATTGCTTCTCCTCTGAAAACGTCTCATAGCTCTCATCAACAGTAATCTATTATATAAGGAATATTATTCTATGGAAAAATTATGTGCATTGGGCCTAAGACACTGATCATTTGAAGAAAATCTCTTGCAAAGACTTATCTGTTTCTGCTATGAAAATCTCCAATCCTCCATTTAGCTGACAGATTATTGCAGGCACTGTTAATAAATACTGCCCACTGTCAGCTCCCAGCGAGCCCTGAGAAAAACCTGTCACTCCTGACCTGCACAAAACATTAGTTTGATTAGTGCCCTCACGGAAAATTGAAGGAAAACGAGAACTTAAAAGTTATACCATTTACATTGCCTCAGTTTGCTAACACTATCATTGCAAAATTGGATCCACAACTTACACATCAGAACAACTGACTTTGCTTTGCCAACTGCCCTGATTCATGTATCAGCTTTGGCTCTGCTCGTTGCCACTTTCTGCTGACAGAGGAATGACAGATATTGCAGGAATGACATCAAGGTTCCTTGAAGGCCTCTTGAAACAAATTGTGATTATGAGAACTATGCCTGTGATTGTATTATGCAAAGACAGATTTTCCAAATAAACAGACTGTTCCAAAAATAGTCTGTGAAAATGTCTCCAAACTGATGACTGAACCAGCTGATTAGCCTCCTTCTCATCAATTAATTAAAACTCAGTCATTTCATAGTCCCGCACATTTCCTGATTTAAACATGATTTGCATACAAATCAATGCCAACTCTACAACTGATAATTTTGTCCAGTTTCTCCACTAGTCTTGTTGGACATTTTAGAAAGAGTGTCTCATGACAGACTAAAGTAAGAGTCCACATTTTACTTCTCCAGGATGAAGTTCCAAGTGGTTTCTGACATATCTCTTTTCACAGGGGGTGAAATTAATTCAGGCATACAGAAAATTCCCAACAGTGGTACAGCAAAGAATGCACACATTTATGTATTTACTAAGTGATGTGGGATACCTAACAATGAAAATTCCTTTAGCTGACTCAACTTAATACATGTATGTAACATACTGTCCTTGCCATTACTTACTAAGTGGAACTCACTATTAGCTTCAGAGTTCCCAAATCTTAGACCTCTTTGGGCAGTTTAGAACTCTGATAGCTCTGTGCTGAGACTTCTGGTGCCTAAAACTGCCCTGAATCAATGGCACAAGAACCAGTTTCCCCAACTGTGCTTTCAGAGTCAGACCCCAAGCCTGCAAAGGAGATGATGGCAATAAAGAAGAGTACAGCAATATCCCCTCCCCTGGGAAGGTGCAGAAAAGCTGCCCGTCACTGAGGGCACTGGGACAGAAAAGGGGTACTGCAAACACAGGCCAGGGACACAGGGAAGGTGTTCAGACTGCCGTGAGAGCTAAACTAAAGTCCTCTGTTCCTTTGTTTCCATGTTCTAAGCCACAAATAAGTACAGTGCAACATATGTACAGGCAACTGAGAATTCAGAAGAAAATAAAATAAAAAAAAAAAGAATGAGTGCTTGCAGAAAAACTAGGAAGGCTTCCAAATCTATGTCATTTTCCTTTGCTTTTTGTTTCTAAAAAAAATCCTTCCTTTAACCACGAATCAAACCATCCTTTAAAAATGCTGCCATGAATCACTCATTGAAGTGATAAATCTGAACCACATAAAAAGAAAGCAGCCAGCCCATGTCATCAGCATAAACCCTAAGGTTTTAGTGAGAGTAGCCAGTGCCATTTCCTTTAACAACTTCCACCTGCTCATCCCAAAGGGTTTCAGCAGACCTGAACAATTCCTCTATTCCTATACAATTTTAGATAGTTTATGACAAAACAGGTGACTCAGTTAAAGATTTCATGACTGTTCAGAAGGCCCAGCTATTTCCCTTCCACAATTCTATGTGTCAGCACACATAATAAATCAGTGCCTTCGCTGGCCATGCTGCTTGTTGTGACCTGTGCAAGGCCATCAGGAGGGAACAGGGGTTCAGAATGGATCCAAAACTTGAATGCAAATGAAACAGAAAACTTTACCAACAGAAGACAGCCAGCCTTTCCTTTCCAGAAAGATAAGTCTTCATTTTGAAAAGGGTAGAAGAACATATTCACCCTTCTCATCCTTTGCTCTTTTCCAGAAGGCATTGCTTATGGGAAAAGAGATTTTTAACATGTTTTAAGAAGATCTTTACTTCTGCATGTTTTGGAAATCAATACAACAAATTGGCAAATCAATCAATATAATAAACTGGCAAATCAGCTGCACGCTCCCGTCTGGGCTTACTGCTGTCCCTGGTAAACTTTAGAGCACACAACTATAAACACCATAGATGATTTCTCCTCTACCACTTCCAAAAACACAGGACTTGTAACTGCTCAAGGACTCCTTGATAACAGATTCTTCATGCCTGGAACACATTACCTTAATCATTTTGCCAGTTTCAAACTAATGCTACGCTGAAAGCCTTCTGTGCTGAATGGGTTGGTGTCTGTCTCCACATCTTGTTGTATTTTGAGAAGTGGCAGACAAGTTGAATGAAGGAGCTGAAGAGCTTTTTAAGCCCTGATAGGGCAGTTAGAGAAGGAACCATTCAAGCAATTGTTACTTTCAAGTAGAGTTTACAGTCCAAGTTAGCCCCATGCTGAAATATTTTGACAAGTTAAATCCACAATTTGTACCTTTTTTAAGGAGTAAACTTGACCGTCACTGCAAATTAACACTAGATTACTACTGCAATTTCTTTGCTGCAAAAGAAATGCATATAATTCTTATTTCGGTCTAACAACTGCAATTTGGCTCACTCTGAGTGAGTAGGCAAAATCAGCAAGAGCTTTACATGCCCAAGAAGAAGCTCCTGTGTGGCACTGGAGACATCCTCAGTCTGCTGTGTCACTCAGGCTTTGAGCCAACCTCGTTCCCCTGACACACTGTCCTGTGACAAAACCATCTGCTATTCTGGGGGCATCAGGTGAATTATGAGGAACCTCTGACCTCCCTGAGCTGTGCTGCTGAACAGCTCCAGCCTGGGCTGACCAGCCTGGCTGGGAGGGGAGCGAGCACGGGCGAGGGAGGGAGAGGGCACACGAATGCCATGGCAGGAGCCTGGGCACCCCAAATTCCTCTGCCATAAGGACACACCTCTCAGCTTGGGGGGGCATGCCAGCTACATGGACTGTGATGGTGAAGTTTTCTCAAAGCCACTTGGGAAATGTCAGATCTCTACCAAGACAAAAATAAGAGGCAGGGGTTCCTCTTCTCAATACCACTGGAAATCTAGGCCTATTTATTAATTTCAGTTGCTACACAGAACAGGGTTCAGTGTATCCTTAAGTGAACAATTCTGTATTACTGGAATCACTGAAATCCCGTTGCAATTTATTTTAAAGTAGCCATTGTAGAAGCTAAAAATAAAATTACTTGATGAAATACATCTCTTTTATAAATGCTGTATGGGGCACTGTATACATACTTCAAAGCACTGAAATGCAGTCAGAAAGTTATAGGATCAACTTCCCCCTGCTTTCATACTTTCCCCCCTCCTATGCTGTGCCCCCTCCACAGAATAGAGAAGACAAGAAAGCAGTTAAATAT
The DNA here is from genome assembly GCA_025920805.1 of Petroica traversi. NCBI lineage: Eukaryota > Metazoa > Chordata > Aves > Passeriformes > Petroicidae > Petroica > Petroica traversi. The sequence continues at coordinate 218,893 of JAHLSL010000018.1, forward strand.
CAGCAATTTGGTCATGGAAGAAAGCAGCTGAACATGATTCAGTGTGACAAGAGGCACTGTGATTTGGCTAAACCATTTCTCTGGGCACTTTGTAAGGAGGATCAGCAGCATTATTCCTTTAATAGCCATGTCGAATGCAATAGCCAGCTGGGTTTTGTCCCAGACCAAGGTATCAGCATCAGGTCAGAAGGTAACATTCTGTTTACACGATTATTTCCTAAAGCACTTATCTTCTCCTCGGTGTGAAAGTTGACTTTTCTGTTTGTAAGGAGGCCTAAAGAATTGAGGGAATGGGAAAAATTAGCTACACTGAGCTGGAGCTGAATGGCATTAGGTGGGAGGTCTGAGAAAGGCTGCAGCAAGGCTCAGCAGGACACCTTATTAGCCGCGTCATCGCAGTTCATTCAGGCAAGCCATACCAGTGTCACCAGCATTCCCACACAAAGACAAAGTTCTTCACACAGTCTATAAACATGCCTCCCTGGCCAATTCATCCTAACTTGACACCACTGAAAAGAGGGGCTTGAGGGTTTTGGTTTTTTTTAAACACAACAATAACATAACAAAACAAAACAAAAACCGTGCAGCTCTGCCAAGCAGGCTGAATGGGGGAGAAGGAGGGACACTGTCACATTTCTTGGGAAGAAACAATCCAAAGGTCAGGCCATATTTTATTCAGTGAGCAGATTTTTATAATAACTAAATGTGTTGAAGATAAATATCAGCTAATATGAGCCCTTCCATCTTTCTGGTACAACATCTGGAGTAAGATACTATTTCTCCACAACCTATTAATTTCTGTGCATTATCCACACATGGGAGATACAGACACAAAAGCTTTTACAAAGGACAGAGAATCTAAGAATGGTTTGGGCTGGAAGGGACCTTAACATGTGACTATCTGTATAAAATGTCCTCTCCTAACTGAAGGAATATGAAGACCACAGCTAACACACTGAGACGAGAGGATCAGTTCACTCCTGGTGTGACCATCATTTCTCAGGACAAACTGCTCACCTTGTTTACTGCTGACCTGTGCAGAGCCTGGAGCCACAGGTTCTGTTTGGAGTTAACACAGCAGAAACAGTGCTGGGCTCTGTCCCCACAGAGGCTGGGAAAACCCTCTCTCACACTGGGTGAAGTGTTCAGGGAACACGTGGGGAACTCGCTGTCCATGCCGGAGTCACTGAGCCAAAGGCACAATCAACTCTCATTTCCTGTCCAGTCAGGATCTCACCCCAATAGGTAATGGTTAGGAAAGTGACTTGGTCGTCCTGTTGGCAGAAGCCAAGAGCTGCTTGGGAGGTGGCAGGTGACCTATGGATAACAAGGTTATTTACACCTTCTTCTCCATGGATCTTTAATGCCAGGGATAGTAACAGCTCCTGCAGTGACTTCTGGTGGAAAGTTAAGGAACAACACTGAAACCTGTCTCCTGCTACAGCCTCGTTAAGGAACTGAGGACCAGGAGGATGTAAATACTATGTTTTGGCTTATACCACCCCAGACCGTTTGGATTTCTGCTGTTCCTACTCACATTGCTTTTTCTTTTTTAGTTTTACTCAGACACCTGCACCTTGAGAACTGGTCCCCTCCAGCAGAGGTTTCAGAGACAGCTTTGAAACAGAACTCTGTCCTCTCCTGTGTAACACCTCCCTTCTCCAGCTCCGATGGTGCTCAGCTTGTACCCTTTTGCAATTTCAAATACACATTTGGAGACAAATTCCAGAAAAATCCCCATCGATTCTGAGTACAAGTTACCTGGTGACTGATAGTTTAAGAGTGCCTCAAAAGCCATAATGGAAGTGCCTTCATTGGCATGCCCAAGGTGGTGTAGTGCTGTCATTAAAAAGATAAAGTTTATAATATTTCTGTGCCTTATTCTTTCTGATATAATGGCTAAAACCTATTAATAACACCAAAATATCTTAAAAGGTCAAGCACCATACAGCAAGATGAAGGGAATTGTCAAGAAGCTTAGGCAATCATCTTAGCACTCAAGACATTTGCCAGGGCTGTTTAACTAATATGTGATGTTCACTTTTAATTTCAATATAGTGCCATTTGAGCAAAAATGTTGTATTTTTTAATTAATTACAATGTCAGCAGCTATTAAGATTAAAAGAAAGACCACATCAATAATAAACACTTAATCCAAAGAAAGGATTACAAGAAGAGCAATAAAAATCAATTTTTAGAGCTGGAAAACTGTGACTTTTTCCTCACTTGACTGGTATTTTCATTATATTGACAAACCCATGATCTTACCTGACACTGACATTCGCCTAATGAAATAGCAGCCCTGGATAATGATGTAAGGACTTGTCAATTCTGCTACAGGACAGCACAGTGCTACAGCACTGGCGTTATCACAAAGAAATCTTCATGCTCTTCAGCTGACACAAGAGAAAACTACAAGACCAAGCCAGAGAAACTGTATGTCTTTTTGAATCTTTGCTTTATCATGGAACATTAACATCCTTTTGCATGGTTTCTGAGCTCTTCGGTGCTGGTGACACTTGGTGCTCAGCAGACAGCAGTAACTGCATTATCTTTTTGCATGAAGCTCAAGACATCCCAATTCTTGCTTTTTGTTCCACAGGGCTCAGATGTGGGGAGCAAAGCCAAAATCCTGTGCTCACTTAGTGTCAAAAGTGTAAACAGTGAGACATAAATAACCAGGATATGTGGCAACAGGATGCTGAACCATTGTTAAGCCTGAAAAAAGTATTTTTGTGACATATCAAGAGGAACTGATATGTCTGTCCTAAACAGCTCAGCAATAGGAACAGAAGTGCCATGGGTAAGGAATTTTGCCAGGTCTGGCAAGAAGCATCTTTTCCAGCTCCATCTCCTGTGATGGCTGCCTGGACAGCAGATGGTGACAGGACACAGGCAACGTCAGCCACAGAGAGCTGCCAGTGATGGAGACCTGCAGGCTCCCACCATCCGGGCCTGGGCAACAGCTGGGCTCAGGGGGACTGGAATTAAAAATAAACCCAAACGTTTCTAAAAAAGGGCAATGCAAATGGCTCAGACCCAGAGAGAATTCACTAACAAAGGACTAAACAATGCTTGATACTGAGAAAAGCTCATGAGCAACCAATTTTACATTATCCCTTTGAAAATCACACTACAGTGGAGCACTGAGCTAAGAGAGGGAACAAATGAGGGGTGAGGACAGAGATGTTTGAAGTGCTAAAGAGAAGGGAACAACCCTCCTTCCAAAGAGCACTGTGATCAAAAACGTTGAGAGCTGTCAACGTTAGGTTTGAACAATGAAAATTTGAGTGGATATAAAAGCAGCGAGACCCATTTCCTTGTTGGAGTGAGAAACTCACTCATCTTTGCTGCATCTTAAACCCAGCACTGATGGAATGAAGATAAAGAAGTTCTGCAACAGGTGAGGCAGCCTGACCCATCCAGCCATGAGCAGTGCCTGCCCAGCCAGCTACAGCCTTTCCAGCCCTGCACAGGCAGACCAGTGCCTGGCCCCTCTCACCTGAGTATTTCCCTGTTAGGGACAATCTGAATCTCTCCAGAACATGGAACACAGGATGCAGAGCCCACCACCTCCTCCCACAGTGCTCCCACCTTTCGGGAGTCAAAATCTCCAAGGTGGCAACTGGCCTGGTGCCCACAGGCTCCAATGGGAGCAGAGTGGGGCTCTTCCAACCATTCTCCATTTTATAACTATCAGCTCACAGCATCAGCTCACAGCCAGCATTGTAAATAAAATCACAATAGCAATTTGTTTTCATTTCTCTGCAAATGAATAAGAATTGGATCAACAGCCCATATAGATTCTTCTTAATTGAATCATAGCTATCCTAGAAGATATGGCTATAGGATAGGAGATTTGAAAAGGCACAGACCACAATGGATGCTGATGTCAGTGTCACCTTTAGCTGGACACTAATGACTTATCTTCGTCCAGCTCCAGGCTCTCTAAGGAAGAAATTACAGTAAAGAGAGAAATATAGCTCAATGAGAATGTGACACACTCTGCACATTCTCATACAAAGGCACTTTCTGAGCAAAACCAAGCAGGCAACAAGTTATTTGCAGTAATTTCTTTTTTAAGAGGCATTCTCTTTTCTCGCATCACATGTTTAATGACACACACTCTCCTGGGAGTGGGACTGTTACAGCAAACCCAGCCTTGCCTGTGCTTACAGCACTTTCATTCTACTAGAAAGACACACAGGCCAACAGCAGCTCCAGGAGATCCCGTTAATGGAAAACGGGCAAAAAATAATCCACATCCACACTGCCAGACAGGGACTGTGTGGGCAAACCACTGGCTAAAATCCCTCCAGGAATCCTGAGAGCTTTACCTGCAGCATTTCTTCTGGAAGAGCCACAGGTCTATTTACAATGGCCACGTACAGCAAAAACTGGCTTAGTGCATCTACTCTATTTTTGCTTTAAATAACACCTTTCTCTGTGATACCTGCAAGTATCATAAGTTCTGGATTTTGGATTTGAGATCTTCAATTCCAAACCTGGTACTGTTCATACAGATTTATCATAAGAGAAAAATCCGATATTTACAATTTGAATAATGAATACTGAAATTTTATTACAACTTGTTCAGTTTTTAATACCAAAAAGAAAAGAAGAAGAAAAAAAAAAGAGCTCTAAATGCTGAAAATAACAGAATAAGGGCAAAATTACTGACTAAGATAAACAAAAATTATCATTCTTAATACAGAACTACATTTATTGGGTCCTTAAAAATTCTACTAGTGTGTGCTGTCCATTACAATGTATACCAGTAAAAAATACTTTCCTGCTAAAAATATAACTTAAATAAAATTCACAATGTGTCTCTGCAGAGAGGAAGGACACACCGAGTTCAAGTTTTGACAACTGCATCAAAGATGCCAAGGCTCAAGCCAGCAGAAAAACAAGGAGCAAGAAAAGTGACTTTGGATGTATTTGACAGGCTGAAAGTAACAAGACAATTTTGCTGGATTTACTCTTTAAAGAGCATATTATCCAAACACGCTAATTTTGAGAGCACTTAACCTTCCTTTAAGGGGGAGAATGACTGAATATTAATGAGCTGAGTCTCGGGTGTTTAATGAAAAGCTGTCGATTTGAATGTGATCCAGGGGTTTAAACCTTTGTTAGAAGACATTTGGCTGGAAGGTTTATTTGCCCTGAGAGTGCTTTCTATCTGAATACACAGAAATTTCACTACTCATTTGAAGGCTTATGTTAAAATCACTGTGGCAAAAAAACAAATAAAGTAAAAACAAAACCAAACCAAAACAAAAAAATCCCAAGCCCTCCTAAAGCGAGCTTTGAGGATCTTCCCAAATGACCCAGATCTTTAGAGCAAAGTTTTCCTTTGCCTAGGAACTAAGTGGCTTTTCTTTTGCTCATTCAGCTGCTAGTTCTGGGAAAAGCCCAAAGAGAAACATTTAGATTGGAGGGGTCTTTGAGAAGAGGTGACAGTTGACTGATGAGCATCCATAAAATGACAAAGAATAGTTGTGTGGAGCCGGTGCATCACATCGCCTCTCCCTGGGAAACTAATTGCTCTGAATTGTTAATAGTAACATTATTTTTCTGGCAATCATTTCTTTTCAATACTCAAAATGAGCATGAAACAGCTCCTTTGACCGGACATAAAAGTTAAATGTCCCAATGTTGATCAAATTAACTTCAGCTATGTGACAATGGACTATATTTGTGAGAAAATAATGAAGGGCACAAAGGGGAGCTTTATGCCAAGATTTCACAGTTGTAATGTAAAAATGTTTCTGTTGAACTAGGCCAGGGAACATTTCAATAGGAGAACAGAAGAGCACTGTCACTTTCCTTTAAAAAAAAAAACACACTCATTTTATGGATCTCAATGCTTGAGATAATTTCAGGAAGTTTAGATGGCTGGCACGCCAAGAGCCAGAGATCAGGCTAACACCTCACGTCCTATCCTTCCCAAACCCTCCTTCACTGCAGAAGGGCCCCATCCTGCAGCTTCTTCCTCATTCCCCAGCCTGGCTGTTGCATTCATACACTTTCCCCATCAAGTGGCTACAGGACATGACTAATCTGCCAATAGGGTTAATTAATATGAGATATGCACAAGTATTAGTTACAACAGATGCATGAAAGATTTAAACCAAAATGTAAACTATTTTCCTCTCTTACTCTCACCTACAGCTTACACCCTCCAACTTCAGAAAACACAGAAAAAAAAGTATTATGCAACTAGGGCTAACTGTTCATGGGAATGATCCAAAATAGGCCTTGAAGAATCCCCCCCTCTCCCCCCCAATATAAAGTAGATGTTCTTATCTCATTTTAAAGCAAATTCAGTTTCGACTGTAGACCTGTGTCCACTGGGAACAATGTCACTGACTTCTGGGGGCTCAGTTTGAGTTTACATTTACTCATTACATGCCTCAATTTTCAACATATACGCTGTTTATGTGTTTGTAAAGATACAAGCAAATATTTGTTTAGCAACAGTGTGATTCCAATCCTCTTGGCCTTTAAAGCAACAATCCAACACCACATCCTCTCACTTGTTAAATGGCAAATATTAAACAATCTGGCTCAGCGCATACCAGTGAGCTGCCTTAAAAAGTGCTCTTCTTTCTATTTAATTAATTTCAATGCTATTAAAACTAAATCACTTCAGGTTTAACTTTATTAAAGCTCAAGCTTTATTAAAGCTAAAAGAACAAACATTTCTACTCAAACATGCTATTAAAATTACTAACAGATTTTCCCAGGAGAAAACTTAGCACAACTTTGTATCATTCCCCCAGTGCCTTTTCCTTGGTTTTCCTCCAACCTGCCCCCACTCACCAGTGCTGTGATGCTGCACAGCTTTTTTTCTTATGTTTAAACCTTTGCAGCTAAAATAATTTTGGAGATACCAACTTCCCTGGCAATCTGGAGTAAGCTGATCCATTGGAGCTTTATTTGCAAACCCTCTTCTGTTTGCATCCCAAACTCCTGTGGTAGCTGTTGCCCAGATGAAAGGCTGTACATAACTCATATTTATGAAGATGCAGCGTGAACACAACTGAGCTTTCACTGTCTCCCACAGTGACCTAAATCAACTGTGAGAAGGTGTTTCTGTTTCATTCAGTGAAGGTTTAGCTCATTAAACTGTTTTCCTTCTCAGCATTGTTCATTGGGTTTGAACTGCATCGCTGTTAAATGCTCTTTAGCAGTTTAAAGGCTTTAAAGGAAAAGACTTATCAGTCTCTGTTTTTTAACAGCACTAAATCTGCATTATTAGTTCATGCAGATAAGGGGATTTGAAAGCTCAGCTTGAAACCTCTCTCTTCTGTATTTATCTGACACTGCATAGTTCCAGTAGCTCAGCTGGAAATGTAGATCTATGAAGCTTTAAAGAGAGATTAAAGCCAAGAAAAGAAGTACTTTTCCCCCTATAGCTGCTCTCACTTTCCCTTTTCCTGCTGTCTGAGGGAGTGCTGGGGGACAATGGCCAAAGATGGTTCCCAAAGCCCCTGAATGGGGACACTGTTGGTGGCAGCATTCATTCAAAGTAAGCTTCAGTGTATTGTCCTCCCCAATCAGCAGATCAGAATAGAGTGTGCTGGTGGCTGCCAAAAGGTTAGTCCTGTCGATGAAAGGGGCTTCCCATTATTCACTGCGCTACAGAACTCCCCCTTTGTGCCCGCCAGCCCATCTCTGCGCGGTGGAGGTCCGGATCTGCGGCTGGCTGCTCCCTCAGAATGAACAATTCATCCCTGGCGAGCTCGCTGCGCTCTGTGCAGCCCGAATCGAGGGCTCCTTTTCTAAGGACTGTGGAGCTGGGGCAGTTTTTGGCAGTGTCACATTTTAATGATATACCATCGTGACATCCCTGACCCAGAGCTGACACTAATACTACAGTCCTATTACCCTGCCCTGCCAGGGCATCGTGGGAGGTCCAAAGCCAAAATTAGCTAATGAAGCACACTGTATGCTGCAAACAAGTGTGCAATAAATAATGCAAAACGTTTGCATAGGTTTCCCTCATGCAAAGCATTAGAAAAGGAAAGGAGACCAATGGAGCAAGAAAAAATGAAATAAAAATCCCATACTGCTCTATGCAACAGAACTCAAGAATATGCACTCAGACTGCATCGAGAGCAAATCCTCATCTTCCTGAGTCCCTGTTCCGTAAATCAGGGATCCTTAATATATTTATATATATGCTGCCTATGCAAACCTTCCAAGTGCCTCCAGCATTTTCGAATGGTTTGAGCAGGTTTTGCAAGTGGTACAAGAGAAAGGCATACTGGTTTTTTCCTGTTAACCCTTGGATCATTCCAAAGGTGATGGTGATTCCTGTTTGGAGAAATTCCTGCTCAGCCCCCTGCTGGGGGAAAGGCAGTCTCTGCTATTCCACCTACCTGCCCTTACTGGATAGAAAACTCACAGAGAGGATGGAAACTTGAGAAAAGGCACTGGAAAGGCATTTACACTTCACTGCAACATTTCAGAACCTTCTGAATTCCTTCCAGGCTCAGCAGTTTGTTTTAAGCTCCCCATTATGCCATGGATTGCAGTGGGTGCCATGGCTGCTCTGAAGAGACACGATAAAGTTCTGTTTCTCAGGCAAACATGAAGCTGATTGACACCTCCTAAGAGAAATACCTGCTTACTCTGCCAACACACTGATGCCCACACAGAAACATTCTTTTCTTAATCAAGAGAAAGCTGTCTTTTTCCTGACTTTATAATTAGGGCAGCTGCAAATTTCTGGGCATTTTTAGGACTCCTCAGTATTGTACCACTCATCAGATGAGGCAGCTCTGTAATACCATCAGAACCCACCCAGCTATGAGCACCAGTGGTGACTTCACAGAGATGCTGTGTTTCTGCCGAGATGAACTGCCTGCTGCAACCAGCTGGCCTGGAGATTAAAGCAACCAAAGGAAAGGCTGAAAGACTTGGGTTTGTTCAGGTTGCAGAGAAGTTGTCTACATGAGGATCTGTTGCTGGCTTTATCTGTTTGGTAGTTACAGAGAGGAAAAAGCCAGACTTTGTTCAGCAGTGTGTGCCAAAAGATTCGAGCGATGGACACAAATCACTTTCAGGACAATTCTGGCTGGATAACAGGCACAAAAGTTTCACAGTGAGCATAGTCAAACACAGCAATGTGTGGCCCAGAGGAGCTACAAACCACCACCATGGAGCTGCTCAAAGCTCAGCTGGACAAGCTGTTGAAGCCAGCCCTGCTCTGGGGAGGGGGATGAATAAGGGACTTCTAGAGGGTGCTTCCAACTGGAATTACTCTGTTATTTTGTAACTGAAGACGCACTTAAATGACAGCTTTATTAGAGTCCATATAGTCTAAAAATAAGAAGTCTACCTAACACATTTAGAAAATAAATATGGTTCCTACTCTGCAATTCTGGTGACTTCAGAGTGGGGCCCCGTGATCAGTAATTTGGCTTTAAAGAATAAGTGTCATAAAGTGATCAGTAATCAGCACTGTCTAGAAAACTCTGGCAAGCAGTAACCACTTTCAGGTGACAGAACAAAACCCTCTGCATTTCTGAGAGTGCCATTTGAAACATCTTTCATAGGCTGCTTATGAACACAGAGATTGAAAGAGGCCAGGAAAGGCTAATACATACCTATCAAGTACATAGCCAAGAGCCTTATGCCGTATTCCTGAGTAAACCGATGGGCTTGTTTCCCAAGCAATTAAATTGGAAGCATCATGGAAAAGATGAATGTTTACCAAGTCAAAGGCACTATGACAAAAAAAGGAAAAAAATAAAATGATTCAGGATAAAAGAAAAAAAAAAACATTTTTTTGCATCAGCAAAGCATTCAACACAGCACTTACTGTATTCACTCTTATGTTACACCTTAACATTTACTCACAAGAACTGCATATTAAGCTATCATAATCAGAAAATTGTCAGACACTGCCAGCAAGCTTACAGCTCATCCACAGGTAAGACTCCACCAAGTCTTTTGCACAAAGGATGCATAACATGAAAAGGAAAAGCTACTTGTCAGTTACAATTCCAGAGATGAGGCAGTACCCTCTCACTAAAATATTTGTAAAATGAAATTGAATGTGTAAACAAACAACTTCCAGTTTACAAAGCTGTAGCTAAGTCTTGAATAGAACTGTGGCTTTGCCATGAACAACACAAGAAGCTCCTCAGAGGAGAATGTTACTGACATGAAGGACTAAATCACACCACTGAGCCTCCCTGTCTGCCCCTGTGCAGGGAATGCCAGGACAGCAGCAGTCAGGGCACACACCACTTCCAGCTGGGAACACAGGGAACAGGACACCTGCTGCTTCTCTGGGCCCTGCCTGTGAGACCACAGAATCACTGATTTGTGGAAAGCCCCCTAAGCCTACTTGCAGCCAGCCAGCAAGGACATGAACAAGCTCTGGCTGAGCACACACGAAACAGAAACCCCAGGCCATGCTCAGGGAGGTTTGCCAGCCCATGGCAGAGCTGGGAATAGACCTGGACACAGCAATGATGGCAGTGAGGAAGTGAGAGCACGGTGAGACACACAGGTCACTCAGTACAAAGGGCTCTGCCAGAGATCCTGGGGGAGATCTCTGGCTCCAGGGAATAGCACATCCTGTCCAGGGAACCCACCCTGATGGGGAATGATCCCACCAACCTGTTTATAAAGAGATAATGATCACAAAATGACAAAACATGACAGCTTGAGATATCCAGTCCTGTCTGTCTGAAGGATGAACAGAAGGAATCCCTGTAGGACAGGGAGGGTCCCATGTCACCAGCTCACCTCATGTGTAAAGGCATCTGTAACCCACCCCCATGTGTTTAAAACATGTTTTTTCTTGAAACTTACTGATGACAGACTTTCCATCTGCAACTTCTTTGTCCTAAACTCAAATTTCCATCATGTTACCTATTGTCCTGCAAATTAAACTGATTTCTGCCCCTTCTACAGGGTCAACAGCAATCAGTTTCCCTTGTTGTGGTCAGCCAAAGATTCTCATCCCCTACCCAAACACTTCCACCATTCCTGTCCCTCCTGTCCTCCCTCCAGTGTGCCCAGAGCCCAGCACTCAGAGCCAAACAGAACACTCTATCACAGGCCTTGGCAGCACTCACATAAATAATTACTGTGCCTTCTCCCCTCATGTCCTTCACAGGATCTACCTATTAACACATCTCAGTAAGATAATAATGATCCATATTCAATTCCTTCTCCCTTGATCCTTTTCTACAGCAAGGGTAATGAGTCAGTTATTCCCAAAATAGTATTGGTGCTTTTAAATTCTCCTCTCAAAGTGCAATCTTTGCACTTCCCTGACTGTCATCTTCCAGTACTACTTCCTTGAAAACATCACAATGATTCTGGTTGCTATTCTGGCCACTGATATACTTGCAAACATTCCTAAGCCTGGTGCCCTACCTAAATATTATAAGTGCATTCTCTACTCCATCTCCCTAGCAAGTATGAACTATGTATGTAAACTACATTTAAGACTTTAACGCATTCAGTGCACTATCTTGCACCTGCTAAAACACTAACACTGAGAACGACTGGAATGGAAACAAACACCTTCATCCTATAGTCAAGATACTAAAAAAAACCCACAAAAAAGGTACATGTAGTTATGTAGTTTTCTTTCATTTTTGCATAATGTGAAAACTCACAAGTGTCTCAGGATTCTTTAGTTCTTTGTCCACACTAAAGGTAAGTTAATGAAGAATAATGGATTTGAAAAATCTGGATTCACAGAGAAACTCAACTGGGGCAGATCTCTGAATCACAGAAGAGGAAAAAGGACAAACTCTGAAGTCTGTTAAGGTCTTCTCTGGTTTTTTGGGAGCCTTCTGTTTTTGGCAGAGGTACATTCTGTAACAATGTGTTCCTAGGCAGGGAAAATGAAGTTCCCCTCAAGGACTCACACAGAAGCACTAACAACAAGGGTCTGGGTTCCACTTTTATTGACCTATTAGAATGTAGAAATGTATTGATCAAAAGTCATGATCTATTAAATTGGTTTCCTGTATTATAAAAATGGGCAGAACTTTGTTCATGTGCACAGAGACTGGGTGCAAACACTCATCACACCCTGAAGAGTTACATTGTGCACTCAGACCTCCTTAGGTGTATTTTATAACCTCCTGTATTTTCTACAGTATTTCACTTTCATTCTTCAGAAACTGTTCATAATAACCCACCCCTTCAACTTCTCATTAGAAACATCTGAGACCTGGTTAGATCATGTGGATCATAATTGCAAATTATTCCAGACAGAACTACCACCATGGCTCAGCTCCCTACAGAGTAGAAGCTGTGAGGTTCCTCATCCTCACTGCCCAAAACACCCTTGACAGACCCAAACACCCACTACAGCCAAGGACTGTCCTTTTTTAACACCACCCAAAGAAAACATTACATTTAAATCTGTCTCTAAAGGACATTTTCTTGCTTGGAAAGGCCTAAAAATAAATTAATGTTGTTTTTTCAGCAGAGAGGAAATCCCAGAGGACATAAAAGACAGAACCTAGAGAAGTCATGATACAAGAGCAAAGGCCAGATTAGCATCAGATGTTAATACCCACTTCTGCAGTTATCTACTGCTGGAGTCACACCCTATGCATATGGATCTGGAAAAATTAACAGGAATCTACATTATCATGCAACTGCCTGCCCAGTTTCTGGGTGAGAAGTCTACAAAAGGAGAAAACCTGATACCTGTTCTGTTTTCACAGACTGCTTAATTAAATAAACATGCTTATGCCAACAAAGCCAGAGCACCATTCTGTACTCAAGAGTCAGCCCATGTGAACATTCATGAGATTTCAAGATCAAGCTGTCCATTTTAAGACATGAAACAACCACAGGAGGAAGGGAGAAGTGTTGAACGTTACGTACACGTAGGTGGCTATAACACAAGTAAGCAGAAAAGACCAAAACCATGACTACGTGGAAAAAAAGCAGGGTCAGATTTCCAGCTAGGCTCAGAGAAATCTGAAGGAGTGCCCATAGAAGAAGCTCTTTCTGCAGGAGCCCCAGAGGCGAGGGCTGCACACAGAGGTGCCTGGCCCAGTGAGACCCTGCCCAGCCCAGCAGCACCAGCAGTGCTGGCAGCAGCAGGGGAAGGGTCAGCTCCCCCTGACACTGGGGCTGAGCCCTGGACCCTGCCCAGGCCCCAAGCTGTCTGACAGCCCCTGGCCCAGCCTGCTCTGACTGCACAGCTCCACAGGGACCTGTGAGCACCAAGCCTACCTCTGGTTCTGCACCCTCACCAGCTACCGAGCACTCCATGCTCAACAGGTGATAAACCAATTGTTTGGAACCCACCTGCTCTATGAACAGACCAGTCTACAAACAGAAATACCTTCTTGAAATAGTTGTTAACAAACATGCATAAAGCACACGTAATCAGAAACAATTAAAGATGCAACTTACCAATCAGTAATACACCATCTTGTTCGAATGAAACCTTTTCTCGACCACTTGCACTGAAAAATAAGTGAGTAAGAACCAGTCACCTTATGAAAAGATTACTGCAAAAGTGAAATGTACTAACACAGAGGACAAAACAAAGCAGAGTTCATCCATACATTGCAACAAAGAAGCACTGAACACGAACTGAGGTACCTTGAAATAGATATTGTGTCTTTTATAAATCCTGGAATTAATTATATTTTTGGTCCTGCAGGAGTTATAAACCTACATGTAAAATTAATAAAAGCCCTGGCAGTTGTTTATAGATGAAAGATAACCAAACGGAAAGCTTTCCAACTGTATTTATGCTTAGCTTAAACCAGCAAAAGCTTATGCCTATGCACAAATATTTTCTCTGTAATTTTACCTGAACTGTAAAATGTCATCAGAGATTTACATCAAATTAAAATGAATGAGATCTGCTAGAAAGCTATTTCTCTTGCGGAGCCAAGCCACCCCTATTTCTATAAAAGTTAAGAATTTAAATAATGGCGAAAGATTCCATTCATCATAACCGCACCATCGGCAAGAAAGCCACAATCCAGCTCGTGCCCATACCTGTCACCTGTGATACCAGAAAGGCCTGTCTGCACAGGACAGAGATCCCAAATAAGACACTGGTGACATGGCCTTGGAGTGCCGAAGGGATGGAGGGGTCCCCTCCTGGGGAGGGGACTGGCACACACTGGGGTGATCGTGGCCTTCTCTGCCACCCAGGTGCTGGGTTATCCTCACCTTGCTGCTCAGGCAGATCTGTGTCCTTTGCAGTTTCCTGGATGGTCACCTCCAGCCTGCACCCCTTGGTGAGGGAGGGATTCAGGGACACAGCTCGGCACTAAGCTGTGCTGAACGCTGAGGTTCCCTCCAGCCTGCTGAAGGTCCTCTGGCAGCACCCCTGGCCTCCAGCACCCTGACTGCTCCCCAGGCTGGACACTCACTCCATCCTGCTGGCCATGCTGCTGTCCAGAGGTGCTGGACAGCACTGACTGACCCCTGAGGAACAGCACTGGCAAGCAGTTGCCATTTGTCCATCACCCTGGGGCTGCCCAACTTCCCAGCTGACTCCCAGTACAGGTGCCACCACCTGGGCTTCCAGGACACTGTGAAAGACTGCACTGGAAAGACAATAGCAACAATGCCTACAGCATCCATAGCACATCCCTTCCCATGGAACTGGTGATTCAGGAAGATTTGCTCCATCAGTTTCCAGTGCCTGAGGGGATGACACCTGAGAGCCTTTCTGAAAATGGGTGTAAAACGTGCTTTCCCAGCCTTTAGGAGCCTTGCAATGATATCAGCAGAGCACTTCTTTGGATGGGCCCTGCCTGCTGCCACAGGCTGCTGCACATACACTCTAAGCTAGCTTAGTTTTCTATAACCAAAGTGGAGACTGTTTCCAGTCCTCATCCACTTCTCCAGCAAGATCTGAAGTCTGACTGGAATGTAAAATCGAGACCCAGGCAGCCAGGACCCCACTTCAGTTGTGTCATTGACCCCTGGCAGTACCAGTGCTCAGCATGCCCAGCCCTTGGCACTGCTGCCTGACTCTGTTTAACACAAGCCTGTGCTGATACAAGCCAGCAAAAAGGTATTTGCAACACAATTAGTATTTTATGACAGCATAAAAAACATTTCCTACCAAAGCTTTCCTCACATACACAATTCTGGTTTAAGAGGTATGAGAGGCCACTTTGCCACCAAGGCACTTTAACCAGTGTAACTGGAGCTCTGACACCTCACTACCAGAAGTCTTCACCAAAAAGATACTGTTCTTAAAATCACAATTTGAAAACTGGTAGTTACATTCTGCCAGCTTTTCCTTTGTGAATAGAGTCCCTGAGGAGATTGTGCTGACCTTTTAAAACCCCCCAGAACCACCACCTACATAAATAACCCCTGCTACATCGGGGGAAAGGACCTCCAAGCAGCATTAACATGAGGAGAGAGGTTAGAGAGGGCTAATGTCAAAAAGCACTGTGAGCAGTAAGTAATGCACACAAACCATGATTGATAATGATCAGCACAGAGCCTTAATTCATCTTTTCTCCATCATTTTACTGAGGGGGACCATATCAAATTAAATAGTGACCCAGAAAGGGTTTATTCAACCATACAAAGCAGGGCATGAAGGAAAGACATATTAAAGTGGTGATGACTGCAGTGTAATTGCAGCTCCTTAAAGGAACACCACAGCTCAGAGGGAAACCTGGAGCAGGAATCAGCCATAAACTGGCAGTGAGCAATACCCAGTACTGACAAGCCTTCCCTGCCGTGGTGAGAACTCCTCCTTCTCAGAATCTTACACAGGAGCCCGCATCCCCTGAGCTCAGTGCTTCACTAGATAGAAAACAGAGCTGCACTATGGCAGCTTGCCATAGAAATAATGTAGAATGCAGTTCCTACCTCAAAACAATCTCCTTTCTTTTCTTAGATCAGTTGCTTCAGTAACTCTCTGAAGTCAGAAGGTCCCTAATACTCCAGACTGAGTCCTTGCCAAAAATCAGCTAGTGGTGGAGAGAACCATGAGGTTTGGGCCTTTTACCTGGCCCAAGGAGAAAGGAAACCAGGGAGGAGCTTAAGCTCACCTGGAAAAGTCACACAGCCGAGGCTGAATAAAGCAGAACACCTGTGCCTCTGTACTGCAAAAAACACCTGTTCCATTGTGCAACTGCTACATTCACCGACCCCAACCTGCAAACTACCTTTACTTATTTGCAACGTGAACACACTTAATTCCCCTAACTTCAGTAAATCATTCAGTTATCAATAACTTGTCTATTTAACATTAGGAATGCAGAAGTTAGCAGGCTTTCTGCCTAATGCAGCCCAGGAGCTCGAGCTCAGCAGCTCTGATATGAAGATGTCATCTCAGGTACACACTGCAGCTGAACAACATGCATTACGTATTTTTTGATCGTGTATGTGCTTTAGTATTTCTAAATGAAGTATTTGGAATGTGGAAAGTTTTGGGAACAGAATGTGAAGAATAGCTGTAGCTTGGGAAGGAGGGAAAAGAAATTTGCTTTTTATTGCAAATTTCAAAGCAACAATCTTTATTTTTACTTTAACAAATAGTAACTAGCTGCTACACCATCTGTAAGACAGCATAAAACCAGGTGGAGATGACATGGGTGATCTTATGCTCTCAGAGAGTGATCTACGTTTTAAAATAAGGAAAAAAAAATCCTACTTCATGTCCCAGAAAGGGGATACCACATCTTTCACCTTACATTATTAAGTCTCTTCTCAGATCCTCTGTTAATAGGATTCCTTTAGCCAGCAGATGGATTGTGAATACAGGCAGTTTCATCTACTAAAAGACAACATAAATCATAATTGAGAAAGGAGAGACCGCAGTAAGGTTATCACCATACAGCCTCCTCCATGAAAGGTTTGCATTAAAGCATTAGTGAAATTAATTCATCTTTCATAAGAGCTTTGAGCAGTATCTGTGATCTATGATAACAACCAATTTCTCACTATGAGAAAAAAAAAATTACTCAGGCCTGATAGACTACACAAATCTGCTTTTTTTAAAATGGCCTAACATTATCTAGAGTGTTGCTCCCAGAGGCATCATTTGAGGTTTATGCCTTGCCAGGAGGACCCATAAATCAAGGCAGAAAGTTTTGTTAGTTTTATATGCAGTGGGCTGTAATTATTTTGAATTGCATTATGCCTCAATCACTGTAATTACTTTTAGATCATCCTTAAACAGCTTCAATAAAAAGAAATCAGTCTTAAACCACTTCTCACACAAAAAATTGCAGATGTGATATGAAAGGTCTGGCTAAAACACACAAGAGCATGTCAGTGCAATGTTTGGGCAAATATGCTGCTCATGTGTTCTGCTGGGTAAACCCAAATTTCGAAAATTTACACATTATTTTGTGGCCTTTAAATTGCTATTGCTATTACTAACATTTGTCCAGGGAGAAAACATGCGATAGTAAGATTGATTTTAGCTTTACACATGGAAAGATGCATATGAGAACCAAAACGAGCTCCCTGTTGTTTTGTGTTGTTGCTGTATCTGTGTTTTGAGACACTTTTGGTGTCCAGTCCCAAAGAGAAAAAGCGTAATCTAAAAATCACTGCAATTATTTTCTAACTTTTCAAGTCACATGAAAATACACTGGGTTAGCACATGCCAGGGTGCAGGTCAGGCAAGCACAAGGTACAGAGCTGCAGTAGGGTGCTGCTGTTATTGACATCCCTGCTGAGCTGCAGAGCCCGAGCCCCTTTGCTCTCCTTCTGTGCAAAGCTCTGCAACAGCACAGCCCCAGCCCGATCCATGGGTCTGGATGCAACTGCATTCCCAGAAACTGAGCTGGGGGGCAGGAGCAGAACTGAAATTTCAAGGTGCTTCAGAGATTTGCTCATGACTTAATTGCACATATTTGCGCATTTTCTCTTTTCCTCTTTGTTCCTCCTCCAGGTAAATACTACCCCTGACAATCAAAACACAGAGGTTTCTGCTTAGAGCAGACATTTTAGGCACTGGAACCACTGGGAGCAGTCTGGGGGTGTCACAGCCTCCAAAGGCTGCTCCTCAGGTTCCAGACCCCCAGTTCCTCATGGTCCCCATGGTCCCATCCCAAAAGCAGCACAGGAGGAGTTTCGGACGGAAGAGCTGCAGCTGCCAATGCAAACGTGGGAACACCTGATCCCTGAGCACCCACAAGGAACGAGCACCATTCCTGCTCCACAGAACCAACTGGGAAAGCCCCAAGACTCAACCACTGCTCCAGGAGACTGTGAACAATTGTTGATGCAAGAGAGGTAACAAACAATGCTGGACAAGATACCAGGATCACGACGAAGCAACAGCAGTGAAGTAAAGCAGGAAATAATTCTGCCTGGGTATGAATGGGCAATCCATAGCCTGTCCTGCTGCTGTGAGCACTCACTGTGCTGTGCAGAGCTCTCTGCCCTGCAGTCCTGTCACTGCACTGCCAGTCACCCACACTGCTGCTGCTCACTGCCAGCAGAGGGGAAAAACAAACACTTGAGCAAGCGCCAAGTTCCCTTAAAGTGATGTAACGCTTAACTTCAAAGAAGTATTTGAGATGTTTATTCACAGGAAGTAAATGCTTTGCAAAATTATGTCAAAGGCTCTTTTCCTTCCAGTACTGAGATATGAAAATATATAATTTAGTATCGAAGTCAAGAAAAAGAACAACCTTCACCCTATCAATCCTGTAACTATTCATGCAATGCTCTGCCAAGCACACAAACACTGTGTAAATATCTCTAAGGGTGTATATTTACAAATTCTAAATTATTTTAGGAGTGTATTTAGTTCTTCCTTTTATTAAAGTAGTGACAGCCTGTTTAATCCACAAATGTTACAGGAGTTCAATAATTGTATTCACTTGGTTTGAGGAAAACATTAACCATTAAACACCCAGGTTCTAGATGGTCTTAAGAAATTAAAACTGAGAAAATTAAAACAAACATCAAAGAAAAGAGAGTCTGCCCTTGCAGGTGCAATGCAAGAAACCCTTCAGCTCTGCTTGTTGCTGGTTTTGACAAGACCTTCAGTCTCAAGCCTCCAGCACTCCCCAGTTCTTTGGAGAACCAGTGTAAAAGGGAGAGGGAGGGCAGCCTTAGAGGGAGCATCAGTGCTGTTTGAGCCAGGTGTCCCTTGCACCTGTGTGAGCTCCCTGGAACAGCCCTGCCATGGCACTCTGTGCCCTTTCCTGGGCTTTACATGCACAAAGAGTCTCTTCATCATTGTCCTCACCCTTCACAAGGATTTCTTACAGGAGTTTGGTACATCATGCCATGACTCAAAACATGTGCTACAGCTGTCAAGAACCACAGACAAACAAATAAAATTCCAAGATTCTATTCTGCCCTTATCACTGAGAGGAGCTGCTCAAGAGTAGTCAGAGGAAATCAGAATCAAACCCAGTATTTGGGAATGCTTCTCAATCTTGTACATACCTCAGGGAAATAATCCTGTGGAAACTTCTCTTTTTCCAGCATGGGCGTGCTTTCTAAAGTGTCAGAGTAGATTTCTTTCCCAGTAACCTTTTTATATTTCTTAGCTAGGAAGAGAGAGAAACCAAAATTAATATACAGAACTTCAACATATGAACATCTCCTCACACTTATTGGCAAAGCAGCAGCATCTGCAAAACAGCTGGAAAATCAGCAGGATCTTATCAAAAATGCACAAGCACCGAACTGTTCGGGGGGAAAAGAAACTCCCCTGGTTATATCAGACACCTTGAAGTTACACAGTTATGGCATTGTCTCCAACTAACACCAGGTCTACTCCATTTCTGACTTCACACCAGAGAACAAGATTCTTTTTGTAAACAGAAGTGGACAATTGGAACTGGCCTAAACCCCCTCTCTCTCAGAGGACATCCCTTCAGGACACTGAGCTTGGCACTGGGTTAAACTGTAAGCAAACTTTTGGGCCTCTGACCACTGAGAAAACATCCCAACAGATCTACACTACAGCATATAATATGTAAGGTTGCAGGAGAAAACTGTTCTTATTTTAAAATGCAGATATATCTTCCTGAGATCTGAAAAACAGCCACAATCTTTTTTTTCAGTCTGTATTCAGTCACATCCAACTGTGCAGTGAATTTTGAAAAGCAACAGTGATGTTCCAGGAATACTGAATTGTATATAAACATCTATTTTTTGCATGCTTCTGAGTAGAACCAGAATTTCATAATGATTTTTGGGCAGAGAATGTTTGTATCCATTTGGATTTTTCTTCTGATTTAAGAGCTTAATACACTGTGAAAACGTCAATAGTCATGAGAGAAGAGGCAAGTTTTACATTTCTCCTGAAAGATGGGAGCCTCTGGGGTCATATTTTACAAACCCTATGCTGGGAGATGGATTCTGCTCTGTTACAAGAACAGTGTCTGACTTACAATGCCGATTCACCCATTTCCTTGGATTTTATTAAGCATTTTTTCCTTCTAAAATGATGTTTGGGCCAAACCCATCTTTATGAGCATGGTTCACATTCCAGTTGGCTCTGCTAAGGTTTTGCCAAGCAAAACAAAGCAGACCATTTAAAGCATTTTTTTTTTTTCCAGAACAAACATCGATTTATTGTTTTACTATAAATTCTTTTCCCCAATACTTTTTTCCCCATTTTCTCACTTTTAAAAAATTCTTACACTTTCTTTTAAAAGCTGTACAGTAGCAAATAAGCTGCCAACAAAGGAGTAATAAATCCAGAAAGCTCCTCTTTTCCTAAAGCAGCTGTCACTTCCCTGTCAGGTATTTCTGGAGCAAGACATCTCCTGTTGAGACCATTGGGAGGGACCTTCAGGTGGACTTTGGGGCAAATCTGCTGCTGCTCCTCCAGTGCTGATGGGAAGGAGCTGAGGGCTCAGGTGGGCTGAGACAGTTCCCATACCATTGGCACACAAAGCCATTCCCATGGCAGAATGAATAAGAGGAGAGCAGCCTGTCCCACCCAGGGCCTGGGGATCACCTGGGAGGCCCCCAGCTTCCCCAGTGTCTTGAATTGTACATACACAGAACTGCTGTTCAAATATTTCAGGGCAGGAAGACCCTGTACCCTCAATTTCACGAGCAGAGAGAATCTGTCTGCTGAGAACAAAAATAATGAATCTATAGAATTAAGGCAATTAGTTCAGTCCATCGTCACCACCATTTCAACAGTGCCTCACATTAATGAGATGCTAGATGTGGTATTAATGTGACTCAGCTCAGCAAGCTAAATGAAGCTCAGGATATTTTTGTATTAAATATATACAGTTCTTAACTGAAATAACATAAATTTTATATAATCTTTTCTATACTCACATCAGGAAGCATTCAATAATTTTCTATAATATTGCTAATATTTAAAGTATATAGCCTAGCATTACTTTCAAACTTGTGAGCCACAGCAGGACCTCCAACCCAAAGGATCACTGTGGGTTAAACAGTGCCACCCTCCTACTGACCTGCTCTGCTCCCAGGTAATTTAAGCCATAAATCTACCTCAGCTGCTTTGCAAAATGACCATCACTGCTGGACAGTTAAGGTCTTGGTGCTGTATCTGATCTACATAGAAGAACCTTGTGGCCATTCAGAGTTCTTCTGAAATCCTCAGGGATCACTATGGACCTAAAGGTGCATGGGAATGATTAATGCTCTGCCTTGCAGCCTGTGGCCGGTCTATTGACTTCCTCTAAAAGGTCTATAAAAGGTAAGAAAAGCAACACCTGTCACCAAGGGAGCCTGCATTTTACAGGAGTCTGCATAAATGGATACACTGCCAGGTACCACCATCAGAAAAGAGGATGGAAAAGCTGCCTTAATATATAAAGCAAATTGACTATTAAAAATATTTCATTCCTTTGATTACCTTTAAAATCAAACTGGTAGATGTTTTTCAAGGATTCATGAAGAAAGTAAAAACTTCCTAGAGCCTGTAAAAAAAACAACAATAAAACATGAAATGATAAAAATATATACTTTGGCTAATGAAACCCAAAAGAGCATTGGGCTTTCAAATTAGAAAAAACCCCAAACTCAAGAAATTAAATACTAATAAATAAAATTACTGATGTTTATGTTTTCTAAGATCTATGAAAGTTTTAATTTCTTTTGTTGCTTCCCTGGAATTTCATCAGTCATTCTAAAAATGATCTTTAACAGCTGATTGACCACGGTAAGGGCACTGCTAGGAGTACATTTATACACAGATGAATGTGATCACAGACAGATGCCTTTCTGAGCCCCCAAAACAGACCCTCTGTTCTGTCAGAAAAACCTGACAATTTTTCTTCAGTTTCAAAGCAAAACCAAAGCTTTTAGAGCCTGTGGTACAGGAAAACAAGGGCAAGTTTGAAGTTTTCTAACTTGCATCTAAACCCACTTCAGAAGAGGCTCCACAACCTCCCTGACATGGTTTTTCCCCACCCTGAAACTTAAATAGTTCCTCACCAGGGACAGCTCCCCTCGGCCTTGCTGCACCTCTCCACGTGCCCCTTCTCCCCTGCCCCTCCAGGGCTGCCCACCCCTGGTGCTCACAGTCCCTCCTGGCTCCATTTGTGCCTGGCAGCTCTGCCAGTGACACACAGGGACCATGGGCTTGCTGCTTGCTTTGTCTTCTCCACAGACATGACATTTACTGCTTTTCCCCAGTTAATGGGAGGGAAATCACATATTAGAAGAGAGCAAATGAAAATCAAGTAAGAAAGAAAAAAAAAACAGGGCAAATAGATTATATGGTGGAGTATTTAAAAAATAATAATAAATCTAAAAGGAGAACTTGAAGAGCCGTTAGAGACATCTGATGCACCCAACAGAAACTCAGAAAAAACCAGCCTGTTGCTAGATAAACTCTTACAAAGAAGAATAAAAGAAGCAATGCTTTAACCAAAAAGGATTATTTAGTTTCATTCCATCTTTTCCTCTTCAACAGTAAAGCCCCTCCCAGCACAGCAGTGCTTGGTTCAGTGACTGCTGCATTATTTATGAGATGCTGCACATCCAGAGATTAGACATTTGCTGATTTGTCAGAAGCAGAAACACAAGGTCCTGCCCATCTCCTTGACATATTAGTCCATCCAACAGAAAACACTGCCACGTGTTTAATTGATGAATACATGTCCCTGTGCCAGGCAGATTCCTTTGGGCCTTTCGGTTTCTTTTTTATAACATGGAGGAGGAGAACAAGGAACTGCAGGAGACACCTCTATGAAGGACCCAAGGTTAAGTGTGCTGCAACAAGGACACACTGCCAGGAAAAAAATAAATCCTAGTACAAGACAAAAACAATGCCACCTGATATTCCCATCTGGCCCATCTCTTTCTTCAATGCGGAGGGCAAAATCTGACATATATAAAGGTAACATTTTACTATATAGTAATACTCTTTAAGAATTCAGTACAATGATACAGCTTTTTTTTCTTACAGGGCCCTCAGAAGAAAAAGAAAGGAGCGTTGGCAAGCATCTGGAAAGTATCATGCCAAATGCTTCAAGTCTGGAAAATTTAAAAGCAAATGAAAAAGGGATCCTGGAATGGGAAGTCCTAGGCTATGTCAGTAACACATGGCAATCCAGCCTATCTGTAACATCTAATGATGTTTTTAAGTGAGCTTTTCTTTTATCCCCCACAATACAGGACAGCAGAATCATGCTGTGAAGGGACCTTTGAGGTCTCCAGTGCAACCCCTGTCCCAGGGACTGTCAGTGGGGTTGCTCTTGGCATTGTCCAGGAGACTCAGAACTCTCCTGAGGTGGAACCTGCCTTTCCTTCTGAGCTACTGCTCCCATGTCTGACCATCCTCTTGGTAAACTTTTCCCTTCATTCTCCTCGGAATTCCCCATGCCTCAGCTGAGATGGAATCCATGGCCAAGTGAAAAATAAGTGTTTAGAACAGTGACCGACCCAAATCAGGTACACAGAATGTTAAAAACAGCTGACCACTTAAATCTAGATGTCAAAATTGTGAACTCTGAAGCTTGTCTATGTAGCATATCAACAAATAAACCCAGAAAAAAACCCGATGCTCCAAACCCTGTTTCACTTAGTATGTCATAACTCTATTAAAACAGTACTGCCATTCATGCTTAAGCTACAACTTCATTTCTGAGTGTCACAATTTGCTCATTGCTTGACGTTGTAAAAATGAGTTTTAATCTCATTTTTAAAAACTAATTTTTAAGACTTATACAGCAAGAGTTCAGCTTGATAGCCTACACTTGTGGCACTGAGTATCAACTGCTCGTGCACAATGAACCTGTGACAGTGATGAAGTAACTCTGTCAAGTTTCAGGAACTGATACTGCTAACATTCAGGCAGGCTTGGCCTGTGCAATTCCAAACACCCCACTAAAAAGATCTATTAAAACTATAATGGAATGGAAATTACAGCTATCACTATCTTCCGCATTGTTATAGACTTAATCAGGCTTAGGTACATAAATGTAAACTTGTAAAAATGATGGAGTGCACTTATAATTCCCTGCCCTAGCACAATGAGATATATTAAAAAAACCTTCCAGGACCTACTGCCTAGGCCCTTTTGTTGAAGCGATTATGTTAATTCAATTTATTTCTCATAAAATGTCAGTTTAACAATAGAGGTAAATGAGATTAATTTAAAGTCTAAGAGCTTTGCTTTATTTTCTTATTTACAATTTCAATATCCTTTGGAAAAAGCAGTACTGGTGCATAGAGCAGCACATACAATATCTAGGTGATACAACACAGGAACGAACACATTACAGATTATAAACCACCCAAACATCTTAGCTTTTAAACCTCTCAAATGTTAGGAAAGAAAGCTTTTATTTGTTCCACTTGAAAGGTTGCTGAGATGAATGACTTCTGCTGTTAGCACAAATTCCACCACCTGTAAGCAGGGGCTTCTACTGAAATGGAAGCTCAGCAGTCATGCTGTGCTGTCTCTCCCTTCCTCCGTCAAGGTGACTCCAGTGGCTGCAGCACAGCAGAGCAGCAGAACCAGGAATATTGCAGCCCTCTCCACGACAGCCTTTCTAGAGCAGAAACCTGGAAATCAACTCAGAGCCCCTAAGGATGACTTCAGCACACATCAGGGACAATGCACCTTCTGCAGCTGTGCCCTGCACACAGAAAGTGCTGTGACCACCTGAACAGATCAGGCTGCAGGCTCATCTCCAGCACCCAGAGCACCCTAATGCTGAGGTGAGGGCTCAGACACAGCACAACACCTCTCACCTGAGTCCCAAGGAATGACCAGGGATGGCTCACACTCTGCTGCGCCAGCTGTCCCACTGGAATGGAGTGCAAGCAGCAGCACAGGTTTCTCTGCTTGATTTGCAAGCAGGCTGCAAACGCAGACCAGTCTGGGTTCTGTGTCTGCAGCCCTAGGGCATAGCGGTGAATGGAGAGCTCCCAGGCTCAGATCAGAGAGCTCCCAGCTCATCAGGCCAGCCTGGCAGCCCCTGGGTCCATAACTGGGTCAAGGTCATTGCACTCAGGACTACCAGAAGGTTCTAGAGCTACCCAACCTGCTGGCCTCAGGGATACGGGGACAGCACATGTTACTCCCAGGACTGATCAGCCGGGTGAAATTGGAAGGAATTGTTCCCTGGGACGGTGGGCAGAGAAGCTGTGGCTGCCCCTGGATCCCTGGCAGTGCCCAAGGCCAGGCTGGACATTGGGGCTGGAGCAGCCTGGGACAGTGGGAGGTGTCCCTGCCATGGCAGGGCTGGCACTGGGTGGGCTTTGGGGTCCCTTCCAACCCAAACCATGTTTCCATGAATCCTGATTTATACCTCACTAATAAAGTTAGGAGCTGACAAGATAGAAAGGACTTCATCAGAGTCTGAGGTGCCCATTTAGGCCCAGAAGTACATGGACACTTCAGAGCAGCACCCATGGCCATGAGAAAATACCACACAGTCACTTCCAGTCACTCAGTGCCAAAACAAAAAGTCAGGTGGCACAGTCACGAACAATACTCACTTGTAGCTTGGCCAAGTTCCTAAGAAATACCCAGGATGGTAAAACTGATTCTTCTGCTGTCCCTCTGTTCACTGTAACCAACAGCCTGGCTTTAACAGCCTGAAAACCAGTCAGACCAGCACCCAAAACCCTGTGGGTACAGCAGGGAAAATTTCCTTTGTAAACTCCTGGGACCTGTCTTGATATCATGGTCACTAACTGCAGAGTACACAGCAAACACATCCTGGCTTTTGTGAGAACGGCCCTCACGGAAACGCTCAGGAGCTCAGGGAAATGCCAGGCATTTTATCTCAGGCAATGCTGCTGTTAACAAAACGCTTTTTCCGGACTGACACAAGTACCTGACAATTCCTACCACGTCTGCGTGCGGACCTGCACTGCAGCTGCAGGCACAGAGAGCAACACCTACCCTAATGTGGGCACATTCATTACAAGAGCTTCACATCTCCCCAAAATGTGCTATGGAGAAAAAACTGGCATCTTCTCCCTGGTAGCAGACTGATGCTGAACATTCACTGCATTTAATTAGGTTCCAGAATGATACTCATTACGGTATTAGAGATTTCTTTCATTATTCCATACAGAAAGACTCAGCTGGGAAAACTAGTGCTGATGGCAAGAGAAAAAACTGGTTCTGACAGATTACACATCTGGCATTATTAAAAGCACTATTCCTTTAATTATACAGAAATTTTGCCACAAAAGTTTGAAGATTTAAATACCTATAGTTTTTTTTTTTAAACAGTTAATTGGCATAATTTCTTTTTAAAGTCTACCATTTCAACAGTGAAGATTTAATGCAAAAAAGAAATAGATGAATAAAAATTTAATTACTGTACAGAGTAAACATTTACTGCATTACCTCACTAAATGTGACAGTTAATATATAAAGATTGCTTTAAATATATTTAAAATAAATTGCCAATGATGACACAGAAACTGTAATTCATGTAGTCATAAAATCCATAATTAGCTTTAATGAATATTTAAAGTCAAAGTTCAGCCCAACTTTTTCAATGTTTAACCTCCTATATCAATATAGTTCAAGGAATTCATTTATCATGGAACATGACAATGTCTGAATATGAATTAGCCCAAGCACTGCTGACAGGAAGCCCTTATCTCCTACCAGCCTTTTTGGCTCTGCTGAATGTCAACAGTGAGTTTGGCACGCCTGACTCTATTGATTGCCCGCCTGCTTCGCTACCAACAATTAAAAAAGTATTTCACATGTTTATAAACCCCAACAGCAGAAGCAGGCATTAGTTTCCCATTAGTGAGATGGAGTCTGTGAGCAGCCACCCTTCGCTCAGGGCCAGCCCAGCACTGCTGCTGCTGCTGCCACCCCAGCCAGGCTGACAGCAGTGTCACAGCACAGCTGCCATGGGCATGCACAGACTCCTAGTCTGGCACATCTGTGCCACAGTGACATTTCAGAGACCTCAAACAGAAAAACCTGGAATGGGAGAAGGCAGGGGCCTGGACCAGCCCCGGGGCTGCCGGTGCCCAGGGGCTGCCAGTGCCACCAGCCCAGCTGTGGGTGCCCTCCTGCCCCAAGCCAGGACCTGCTTCCCAGGACTGGGGGTACCTGAGCGTGGCCTCAGCTGATGGGTACAGCTACAGCCAAACAGCTCTGAAATTCGGCTGGGAAATGGCTATACTGGATTTTTGTGGCACTTTAGAAACACTTTGGGAAAACACCTGCCATTAGTTTACTATAAAATGTCGGTTTTGATACAACTGCCACTTTCCCAAAAAGGAAGGGCAGGCAGCAGGACAGATGAAGTACCAAACACACGAGGGATGTACAGTTTTTGCCTGTGGTTCTGTGCATGCACACTCAATCCACTACAGCCCAATTAACACCAACCCTCTAACACCCATTCAAGGTTAAAAAACCAGGCCGGGTACACTGATCAACTCATTATAAAATACTCTATCACTTCCTATTTGCAAACAAATTAGGTGTCCAGCAATTTATCATTTCCTGAATTAGACTTATCAGCTAAAGCACATACAATTAAAGTGCCATTGAGACTGCCTGAACAGTCCTGCTCCACCTGAAGCGCAGACAGACGGAGCCCGATCCGACCATTCCAAACAATTACACCCCGCTCCTGCAGCTCTGCATTGCAAACACAGATATCAGCTTCATTTCAACAGCATTTGAATAATTACACCTTTAATAAAGTGTCAGAGTGAGTGGGTTCCAAACACTCACTGAAAAACTTCAAAAACTCTCTTGAAACAGACCTTGGTCTGTATAAAAAACACCTGTTCAGTTACATGTGGTATTTCCATTAAACCAAATAGAATTCTCCACTCAATTATGAGTGAATAAAACCTGTGGAAGGACTGGCACTGCAAGTTCTCTTACTCCATAAAACCTAAACCACTATTATGCATCATAATCCAAACATACAATGCCCATTGAAAAAATACATGTTTTATGTATAATACCTGTGTTGTGAGGAAGCCACCTGGAGCTGTACCTTAGCAGTGTATCCAGTGCCCACTTCCCAGTTAAGTCAATTTTGTTGAGTATTAGAGACTTCTGGAAGCAGCAGATGCAGCTGGTGAGGATAAAAAAGGTGTCCAGCTCTAGGAGTCCCTAAATCCTGGAATTTCTTGACTATAACTGTATTAGATCCATACCTCGAAATATCCTGCATTTCTAAAACAATTTCAACATACTGGCTTTGTCTTTAGAAGTTCTGCCTTAAAAAATCCTATTTTATTTGTAACCCTTTCTTTCATGGGTCTGCCAATGTTTCAGACTGGCTTTTCCGGCTGTACTTGTGCACGAGGCTGGGAAGTTCCAGCTCAGACTGCTCTGTGCCAGGTGAATCCCCTCACACTGCCCGTGCTCCCAGCTGTCAGAGCACTCACTGTTGTTTTCAGACATCCTTGACTCATTTTATTGCCACAATCTTTGCTCTTCAGCTGTTCGAGCATCAGCAGACCTACCTGCAACATCTGGCACTGTTTCCTCACTCTTCCTTCTTATTTCCTCAGAGCAGCCCTTTCAAGTGTGAGACCAATAACAGTGGAACTATCAAGTGGGATAATCATTACAAACTTATCACTAAAAAATTCAATTACTTAAAAAAAAAATCTGATTTGTTTTGGTTTTGCTTTTATAATAGTAAAATCAAATGTAATTCAGGAAATAACTGATCCCTAAGTGTTCATACATAGCTTTATAGCTTGTACTTTTTATTTTTAGATTCTGAAAACTAACAGAAAATGAGGGATCTTCAGCTAACGTGATCCACCTCTACCACCTTCTCTTAATAATTTTGCTATGGGAAATGAAAAGTCATATTCAATTTAAAAGCATTATTTGGGACCAGTTAATTTAAGAAGAGAAAAATTAATAAACAAAACCTCTGAGCTTTATATAAACATGTCTAGTGAGTAAATGAATAACCTAGATGTAACCTTATGCATGGACAAAGAATATTTAATGCCACTCTTGATACAGACATATTTCACAAAAAGATTTCATATTTTAATTACAAATCAATTAAATTTAAAAAATATCAGACAGAGGTGCTTTTTCTGAAAACCGAGATTAGCGACAGGCCAAGGAACCAACCCAAGCTAAAGGAAGTGAATGTGTGCTGAGCACTCATAAAAAGCGCCACTTATCAATATTCCTGAACGCAAAGTAGAGCCTTCACAAAGTCATTAATCACGTTGTTATTTAATATTTCTATTACTCAAGCACTCTGGAGGCCCCAATCAGGATAAGAGGGAGCCAGGCTGGCTCTGCACCAGTGCAGAGGAGGCTGCAGGACTCAGAGCTGCAGTCCAGGGCTCTGCACTGGCCCAGCCACTCTGAACGGGGCTGGTGGCCAGGGGGGAGAGTGCCCAGAGAGCCCCGAGGGCTCCAAAGCCAGTGCCAACCCCCTGCCCTGCTCAGAACATCCACCAGCTCCTCAGGACGGGAAGGGACACAAAGTCAAATTTCTAACTCTGAGCACAGCAGAGGACACGTTCTCCTCAAAAGATGCACAGGTAAATGCCCCCTGTTATTTCAGTGCTGAACCTTATGGAAAGCCAAAAATATTCCCCAGGAAGTTAAATTTGCTTGATTAGCTCAAAAAAATTATCCAAAGACCCAGACTTCTCATGTGGATAGTGGCAACACTTCTTGAATTTCAAGAAACAGAGCTTGAACCTCAGGTTGCAGAAGGTAATATGCAAGTACAGAATATTATTTTTCATCTATAGTGTACACGCTATTTCACATTTATTGTTGCAGCTGAGGGGCAGCCAGCAGGAAGAGCAGCCTCAGTAAAACCCTGATCTGTGTGCATGGGGCAGGGGTGCCACTGCCAGACCTCTCCCACTCTGTCCCACGGGATGGGATGTGCCCTCAGCAGTGCCACTGGAACTGGGACACAACCTGCATGGATTCTGAGCAGATGGGAAAGCTGCTGGATGTTCAACCCTTTGCCACAGTTTTCTTCTAATAAAAAAAAATACACTTTATCTTGGGGGAAACTGGTAAGCTGGGTGACTCCTACTACATTGAGTTGATGCTAAATAATTTTAATTTTGAAAACTTTAAATCAATACAGTATTTCATTGATATATTCTTACATAATACACTCAAGATGACAAATTCATTTTGATGAGGAGGCATTAATGCCCATTTCATTTAGCATTATACAGGTCATCTACAAATAGGAAAGTACCATGTGGTAAAAGGTTGTATTTAGCGTGTCACCGTCACTGGTGGCTGTTTTGTATCTCAGAGAACCTTTGTAGCTGCCTCAAAATAAGAGATGATTGATTTACAAAGTACCAAATTTCAAATTTCATATTCTAGGACTAAACATCAAATAATTGGACAAAGCTGTCCCCTTGTCTGACCCATCACAATCAAGCCCCTTTCAAGGTTGACTGCCTGCATAAGAAATATGTGCATAATTTCATTTTGTCTCCTGTCCAACATCCAATGTTAGAAGTTAATTAAATTGCTTGTCCATTGTATTCATCCACTTACAAAGTTAATGATATTCTGTTCTTGAATTAAAGAGAATTTTATAAAGCCTGCACTATGGAACCTGGCATGCTGTACACCGAGGAGCTGAACCCTGTCATGGTTCCTGATTGCAGCTCTCCTAATTAGGAAACAAAATGAATGTTTCTGTGTCTGCCAATGCAGAGGACAAGTCATTCCAACAGCGAAGGTAAATGCTCTGTACAATAGCAACTTAATAATATCTCATGTTTGACTATAATAAATTCTGCAGGATTAATAAACCTGTTAAATTTTTAAATTAACATAACAAAGATGAACTGCAGAAGAACAAGGCAGCCTCAAAAGAGGGTTACAGGTTTGAGGAACAGAACAGCTTCTTGCAAGGGCATTGACCTTGAGGACACTGAAATCATCATTTCTCGTTCTTGCACAAATGAAGGAAAACACAATGCTATGGCAATCTGCTGGAGAAGCTGGGATTAATAATTTCAGCTGTATCCCTCTGGTGCCTTTGTCTTAGCTACACTGACCTGGTACTTCTGGGCAGCCCCACAGCCAGCAGTGTAACACAGCAAATCCAGTACCTACAGTGGCAAGCTTGCCATCCAGAAATGCTGCTGGTGCCAGCACTGCCCATCATGAGCCAAAGCCAGAACCAGCACAAAGCCATGGGAGAAAAAATAACCACAGGGTTACTATTTTTTTCTACTCTACTGTTTTTGTACATGGGTGTTATTCTACTCAACTACGAGGTCGAGTAGAGCCCCTCAGCACATTGCCCTGCACAAAATCCTGTTTCAGTGTACTTTTTTCCATATTCAGAATGAAGGTGCCTTCCAAGGCTGATGTCCTTGAGACCCAGTCTTTCTCACCTCAGTTGTTGCTCTGAGCAACCTGAACTAGCCTGCCTTTTGCATGGGGTTGGAACGGGATAGTTCCTTCCAAGGCAGACTGTTCTGGGATTCTGTGATTCTCCCTGGCACTGACCAGGTGACAGTGCTGGAGCAGGGAGCACCCGCCAGCAGCACAGGGCTGGCAGCTCCTGGGATGAGCCTGAGCAGGGTCTGACTGCTTGGCTCTGGTGGAACAGCCATCCCGGAACTGTCCCAGCACAGCTCCTCTAGGGCCATCTCCATCTCCATCTATCTCCATCTCCATCTCCATCTCCATCTCCATCTGTCTCCATCTCCATCTATCTCCATCTCCATCTCCATCTCCATCTATCTCCATCTCCATCTGTCTCCATCTCCATCTCCATCTCCATCTCCATCTCCATCTATCTCCATCTCCATCTCCATCTCCATCTCCAGCTCCATCTCCAGCTCCATCTCCAGCTCCATCTCCAGCTCCATCTCCAGCTCCAGCCAGGCTCAGGGATGTGCTCGCCCAGACTCTCTGGGTGCTTCTCCAGGCTGTGCACAGCACCCTCACCCTCCTGCTCTCTGTTCCATGCTGCATCCTGCAGGCCCAGCCGGGGACAGCAGCTCCAGGAGTCCCTTAGCACAGAGCAGGCTGGGGGGGAAGGCACCTGTAACCCCTTTGGAACACCCTCCCCACACCTGCACGCTCAGCCTTCTGTGCAACATGCAGAAGAAGTCTGAAATCTCCGGAAATACTACCAAAACCTGTGGTTTTCAGTGGCTACTTATATCACCATCATTATACACTGAGGATCAAATATAACGAGAATTGCCCATATTTGAAAAGCAATCTCTTTTTCCAATTTAAATTTTCCAATTTAATACAAGATATTTTACAGTAAAAACAAGGAAGTCTCTCTCCCAGCTTCTCTTTGTCCTTTATTTGATGCTGTTAATACAGAGACTTAATACAGAGTGTTAAAACTTGTACATGTCACTGGACTGACTGAGCAAACAAAACTGACCCAGTGCAGTGACTGCACTGTGCACTGCCATTTCAGATAGAGATAAAGATGCAGATTATATGCTTTTAAAATTATTATTATTGCTAACAAGGAGCCAAACCTGGTATTTCCTAACAGGCTTCACTTCACCGAAATGAAGAGCAATATGATTTATGTGATTAGATATTTTAAGCACTTGTGCCCTTTGCACAAGTTACTGCACTGATTCCATAAAGGAATAGCAATATAAACCAAAGCAGCAATAATACAACAATTTAAGCTTACTCTACCACTCAGTAAAAATACTGAAAACTGAGTTATGAAGAATCTTTAAAAAAATTTCAGTGTATGCAAACTAAAATGAAAGCACAAATGAAAACATGTGCAGCATGTCTGGTTTAGCAAACTTAAGAAAACATCAGGATTACTGACAAGAAACTAATTTTCCTGGAATTATATGGAATAACTGAATTATGCAGAATAACTGAATGCATGCTGCCATTCTGAATTTCTTCATGTACACTTCAGAGCAATATTTTATTGTAATTAACTTTAAATTATGCTCAGCATTTTCTTCAAGTGATTGCATTTCCAAAATAAAGCCACACGGACCAATCCCAAAGATATATTTCAACTAATGTAACTTTTGTGAAGTGAAACTCATTAAATGGTATTGGCAAATCAATAAGAACATAAAGATCTAAAGCCTTTCTTTATGAAATAAACCAGATTATACTCTTCTAATCTAAATACTCAGTTAAGTCTATTGATAATTTAATCACTCAGAAAACCTGTCGTGTTATTAAAGTCTCTTCAGAATGTCTATGCAAGTTGGAGTATGTACATATATAATACATATTATTTGTATTTCTACCTTTCAGAACTTTTCAATTTCAATTAAAATCCTGTAATTTTTATTGAGAATCACATTACATGCATGATAGAGATAAGTTAATTAAAGGACAATCAATTCTAAGAGATGGCCAACAATGAACCTAACCAGTTTACAAATTACCTACTGCCATTCAACCAGAGCATGCAATGTCTGTGGACAATTACAAAAAAGCTTTAATTGATTTTTAAAACTTCAATAATACCATACATTCTGTACATTCCTAAGTACTTTGCCTGGGCTGTGATTTTCAGCATTAGAGGAACTGCTGGGACCACCAGTGCAGACTCCTGGGCAGGGAGAGCCCGGATTTAAAGCTCAAAGCAGCAATGACACGCCTTGTGCACCCCGAACAGCCATGCCTGCATCTCAGCTTGAACAAACACCCAGGCTATGTGGTGCAGTGGTTTAAGATAGTAATATTTTAAAGGAGCTTATCCTTGACTAATTACACTTAGAAGGCACTTAGTACAGTCACTTGAAGCTGGTTATAGACAGGCAGGTTCCACTGCTCTGATAACAGACAAGAATATTATTCTCTGAAAATTCTGGCAATCCAACCAAATTGCTCAAATACAAATTACAAACTGTCACTCTCTGACTCACTCCTAATACAGCAAACATGACTCCTTAATGGTCTTTTGTCTCAATATCCTACAAAGTCTGAATGCAAGGTTTGCTATGGCAGTTTCCACTGCCTCCTCCTCGTTTCACTATGGAGAGTGTGACAAGTGCCAGAGCACTAGCTATGAGGAGCAGAGACAAGCAAAGGCTGGGCCCCCAGCAAAGGCATCTCCTCACTGTGGAAATCCCAAAAAATCTACAATATGCTAGGAAAAGACACTCCAGTGATTCTGTGGCTGCAGGTAGGACACCTGTAATGTGCAGGCAGCTCATTTTGTGAGGCTGCCCCTGTCTGACAGACATCACATGAACAGTGAGTGGGCTCACACCTGGATTACCAAGCAGCCACCATCCGAAAGGAATGTCACAGTATAGTGGAAGTGAGAAAGAAAACCTCTATATAAATAGAAGTAATAACTCAAATTTTATTTTAAAACTGAGAAGATAAAAATAATCTCTATAAATCAAACAAGTTGTCTCTTCATGTCACTTTTATGATGGACATTAATCTTAGTTTCTAGACAGAACTGCTGTCTGATGTAACCACGCTTATTGACTTAATGGGAAGAAATTTATATTAGTCTAGGAAGCCGTGATGAATGCAGTCTTAAAGTTCAATGACTCAAACACTTAGTAACCTCAAACATTGACACAGATAGACAGAAACTTAAATCTTAATCCTGGAGCACAAGTTTATGCTTCATTCACATTTTGTTGTCAAGGCATTTTGAATTCTTCTCGTGTTTTTCCACCTCTTATGCACATGTGTGTGCACACTGTCCATGCAGTGCCCATTTCCACACGGCGAGGGGCTGCCCCTCCTGGGTCAGCTCTGTGTCCCCCTGGCCTCCCTGCCCAGCCCAGGACATGCAGTTCTCCCAGCACAGGCACCAGGCCCACGGCTTACCCACAGCCTGGCCTCTGCTTTGCCCTATCCTCAAACATTTCCAGCTCTTCTGGACTTAGGACTAACACCTGACTAACAGCCTTCACACCTGAATTTGTTACAACATGTGTGTTCAACAAAACAAAACATTTCTTAATCTGAGATCAGATACTATCACTGCAGCAAAAGCTTCAGCTGCTGGGATGTCAGCAATTTAATGCAGCCAACAGTTTATGGATTGAAAAATGTGAATTATCACACAACTGAAAACCTGTAATACTGACTCTTGCAAAGAACAAGGCTCAGGCTTTGGTGTAATTTGGTTTGGTTTAGAAAATAAGACAAAATTAAAACAAACCATTAATGTCTTATGGCTCACATATTCAAAATTGGAGATCCCTGATGTGAAATAATACCTAAAACACCTGAAAGACCTAAACATGTATGGACACCAGATGCTTCATTTGTCACAGGAAGTGCAATGGAAACTTTCCAATTCCACCCCCCCCGCCCCCACTGTCTGAACTTACAAGACAGTAGCTAACTAACTTATAAAATACATTTTTACAGCAACACCCATTCCATACATCAGGAGAGATTCCCAGATGGACGTATCCTGAAACACTGGAATTAACAAAATGCACCAAAGACAATCTACATGGGGCCTTTGTGAGAAGGTGGTGCATGGAAATAGGAATGTTCCAAGTCAGAAGGAACAAGGCAACCTAGTTTAATCTGATTATTCTGAGGTTGAGGCATCATATTAATCAAGTGGGCAAAACAATTCTATTAATGACATTCAAAAGGTACAGTACAATAATCAATCATTTACTATATTGCAAATGATAAAACAAGCATCCAGAAGGGTTATGCTAATTACATGTTTCAAGTCAAATGAACCCATTCCATGCTTTGTCTTGTTTAGACAAATAGGGCATTCCTGCCATTTAATTCTATTTCAGATGTCTATACCAGTGTCTGCAGCGATACATTAGCTCCAAAGAACTGCAGATGGACTGTTCCTGCAGGGCAGCAGCACCAGCTCCACGGAGCCGCCGGCCCTGCACGCACCCGGCAGTGCGGCGGGACACGGCATGGACAGACGGACACAGGGACACGGCACGGACAGACGGACACAGGGACACGGCATGGACAGACGGACACAGAGACATGGCATGGACAGACGGACACAAGGACACAGGAACACAGCGTGGACAGACGGACACAGGGACATGGCATGGACAGATGGACACAGGGACACAGGAACACAGCGTGGACAGACGGACACAGGGACAGTCGGACACATAGACATATGAACACAGGGACGCGTGGACAGACAGACACAGGGACATGCAGACACAGGGACACATGGACAGACGGACGCGGGGACACACGGACACAGAGACATGGCGTGGACAGATGGAGACTTGGACACAGGGACATGGACACGTGGACAGACGGACACAGGGACACAGACACTCAGACACAGGGACACGTGGACACTGGGGCACTTGGACACTCAGTCACTCGGACACAGGGATATTTGGACACCGGTGCACTCAGATACAGGGGCACTTGGACACGTGGACACTCGGGCACAGGGGCACGCAGACACAGGGACTCTCAGACATAGGGACACAGACACAGGGACCCTCGGACACACAAAGACACAGACAGACAGACAGACAGCAGGGAGGCCGTGGGCAGCTCTCACCAGGCACCCCGGAGGGAGCGAGTGCCCAGCTGCTGGAGCTGGGGCAGCTCTGTGCCTGCCCATCCTCCTCCTGCACCTCGGCCACAGCTGCCACTTCTTTCCAATTTCCTTTGCTGCGCTCGGCAGCCCCAGCCCTTCCAGCCACGCTGCACTTCATCACAGCACAGCCCTCCTCACTTGCAGTGCAGCATTCAGCAGTTCAGTCTTCAATGAAAACAGGAACATTTTAAGGCAAAAACTACTAAACCTATAAAACTAGCCAAACCCACAGAGAACCGAGAGCAACTATGTTTGTTCCTAAGTCTGTAATTTAAAAAAATCCAAACCCAAAGATCTTCCCCAAATCCCAATCAAAATATCCTTTCTGATAAAAAAATAGGTAAACACAAATTTCCTTAGTTTTCAAAAGGAAGTTGTTTCTTTAAAAGAAAACAAGCACAAATCATTGTCATGCGTTTCAGAATTCTAACCCCACACCTCTTTCTGTCTAGCAACAGATTACAGTTTTACTCAAAGCATTTCCCAGTGAAAGCAAGAAAAACTTAAGCCAAAAGAAAATTCAACTTCCCACATTGCATCACCTTCACTTTGAAGGACCAATCCCTTGGTTACATGCAAGAGAAATGACCTCCTAAGGAAGCTACACTAACCAGTCCACAGATGCTATTGACTTCAATGGACTTCCTTGGGAATTTACATATTTACCAAATAAAAAAAATAAATTAATGCCTGGAGTCAATTGGGGTCATCTGGCCCTACTGTTTTCTTAAGTAAGAAAAATGTCCATTTTCAGAAAGAAGACACTTGATTTTGAATTGCATTGACTGCAAGTACCCTGACTCACCCGGTTATCCTGCACAGTTACACTACTGGTTACGGTTTCCCCTGATAAAAATAAAGTGTAGGGCATAAGGAAAACTAGCCTACTTGCTCAGGACAGGGGAAAAAATAACTTTGCTGCTATGTATAAAAACACAGAATCGATTTTGTGCAATTTAGTATCCACATTTAATTTCGAATTTTTAAACTGTAAATTATCAAAATAGCAATACTTGTTTCCTAGGAACATTTCAGTAAATTATTAGAGAAATCCAAATCACGGAAATGAAATTTTTAGCCTTAAAATATTCCATATAGATCTGCTTGGTCTTTTAAAGCATGCTCCCTACCAGAGTGGTGACATTTTTAGGTTGGAGGTTTTACAAGGATTAGTCATCATTTTTGCTATTATACCCTGTATAATCACCCATGTAAACTCATGTCAGCTTGCCTTAAATTAACTTTAATTCAGGTTTGCCAAAGAAGAAAATTAGACCGTAACTAAATGAGGTCAAGGACTTTGAGGACCTCATCGAGTCCCACAATACCTGGATCTCTTTATGAAGTCTGTCTGCTCATCATGAGTCCCGCAAATGGGTGCAGGTATGGATGGCAGATTAAATAACTCTGTTTAATATTAGTCAGAAATAAGAAACAATAACTAATATTTGTAAAAAGTTACACCTGAAATATTCCACTCTGTCTTATGTTAAATGTACTTAGCAGAAAGGTCAGAGCTCCTGAATTTGCTAGATAAATAAATGTTGGTGAGGTGGATGAATCACTGGAGAATTGGTGCATGGCAGCGAATGAATAACCTGCAAATGCTTCCCAAACCCCATTATTTCCCTTTTTCCAGTAGGCCAAAGATTCATGTCCCTGCATGCCGCCAGTTCATTACGGAGAAATATCATTCCTCTCCTGGCACTCTCTGGGCGGCCTCTCAGCCCCACGAGGACCCTTTAATGTTTAATTCCCCATCATCTGCTCCAGTGAACAGCTTAATCTCTGCTTGTATGATCAATACTATATCAGTGTAAATTAAAATGACAATTTTAAAGTAATTAAGCCTGTTAATGCTCGATTCAAATGTCATTATTTGCACAAGGGATTGAGGAGAAATTACATCGTGTCCAGGGTGACAGGAAAATGTTTGAGCCTTCTCAATCCTGTTGCCGCTGTGCCACTGGAGGCTTTAGCAAAGCAGATTAACTTCTAGCTCCCACTGCCAGGATACCTATCCAATTTCAAAAGAGGATAACACAATTTGATAAATTTAATTCCAGCTACAAACTCAATTATTGTGATAATGGATGAAAACTGGGAGGAGACACTAAACAAGACTCACATAAAAAATACACTTAACTTCAGAATGAGATACAACAGTAATTGTTTTATTTGATTTGCTCTATCCCTTTTGAAAACCCTTTAAATAATTGTGATTGTTAGAAGAATGGCCAGCATTTATTAAATAGCATGAGCTCTGAGATCAAAGTGGCTGCATTTTAAAGGATTTTGGTCACAATGGAAATGTTTGCTATCCTTCGTTGTACAGCTACATTTATTAGACAAGTAAAATTACATCATTACAGTATTGGATCTCATAAATAGATCTATAAAACTCAACTACACTCAGATGAAATCTCAGCCCATTCTACGTGCTGGCCTTTCCAGACCCTACCTTGACAGCATGTAGTCATTTATTATTTCAAAAGAAGATTTTAATAGCAGAAAACCTTAAACTTTATGAGACAGCCATAGGAGTGGGTTTGGATTTCAAGCCTGACTAGCAGAAACAGCAGTCGAGCTATTGTTACCTGAGCTCATCTCAAACCTCAGAAATCCACACCAATTTAGGCAAAACACAGGACAGCACCATCAACATTTTATATTGCGAAGCAGAGTGAAACACTGAATGTCATAGTTTTAAATCAATGGTAAAGAACAGTCAAAAACCTCTTATGCAAAGGAAGTTTTCAACAGTATCATACTTCTACTGCAAAGGTACCACTAGCCTGACAGGTCCATCAGCATTCCTGTCACTGGATATTGTTTAATAAATTCAGTTTATCTGACCGTTTGCATTTCCCGAAGTTCTCTGAAATAATTATATTGAATTTTTATTAGTGCACATGAAACATTTTTGGCTTTCACTTCTTTGAATAATAAATGGCATATATTAAAGTGCCTTACAGGTCTAATAACTTGCATCAGATCCATGTAGGCCTGTCTTATTAACTTTTAGTTTAAATTACAGCAGAATTCATCAATCAGTGTTTCTAAAAAGCAGACTGCACATTGCCACAGACTCTCAAGAAAAATGGATCTCAGGACAATTAAAATATCCACTGTGTCTCAAGTATTTAATCAGAAAATCTATCAACCTACAGATTTTCTTAGATGAACTGTCTAACAAAGAACCCTGAAAGGGTAACCAAAGGCTATTAAAAATTTTTCACAATAATGAAGAAATTGGAAAGAAATAACTGAGCTTTAAAAACAAGCTTAAGTTTTTAAATTAAATTAGTTAACTTTAGCAGAGTTCTTAAAATTTAAGACTTTAAGAGTTCTTAAAATTAAGTCGAGCTGATGGAGTGGCAGCAGGCTTGGTGTTCCCTCACTCACTCCTCACACAGCAACTGCTGCTCTGGCACAGATTAAACCCAAGTCCTGAGCGCCATTTGATGTAACGAAAAAGATCTTTCTCCTGCAGGAATAGCTGCAGATTCAAAACAGGGAAGACAACATTTAAAACTGGGAGGATGCAGGAATGTTACTGTGACTAAATTACATTTTGCTCTGATAATGACATCTTTAAATTATAAAGCTTCTGCACCAAAACAGAACCAAACTTCTATCTTTAAAAAAATGACCAGAAAGCACATCAAACGAGTGAGGCACTGTTACTCTGGGATTCCACAAAACCTGCAAACTCTGCTTTACCCCTTTTTTTCTCACATCAGTGACAGCCTAAAGACTTGGCTGCTGCCACAGCCTATGGAAGCATGCAAGTGTTGGGCAGTGGTTACTGCTCTTCAAGAAACTTGAAAGAGGAAATTAAACATACATCTTTTGGAGGGTTTTCTAAGTAAATTAGGAAATAGGAAGTAACACTGTTTTCATACCACTGTGGAATTATCACCCCTCACAATTTAATGCAGTATCTGCACTGACAGCTTGAAATATTTCCCCCATTGTGCAGTTCGAAAAATTAACCCAAAAAGAAGTCCACATACGGATTCTACAGCTAGCTACTTGAATCCATAGGATATACATTAAAAAGGAATAATGTACTGAACAAGGCAGTGCTCCTCAAGCACCCAGCTCACTCCTGCAAGGCAGAGCAGGGAGCTTGGTTCACCCAGGATAGAGATGAGGACAGTTCAGAGCAGAGCTCATTGCCTGCTGGCTGGAGGGAAAGAAAGAGAAATACAACTTTCAAATTAATGCCTGAGTAGATTATTAGAATATTTTCCGTTGTACTTTCCCTAAAACTTGTGCACGTGCTACTACAGCTTTTCTGGCTTGCATTACTAGAAGGGCGTGTTAATGGACATCCCACCATATGGAGCAACACATTAATTGTTTGCCTATGTACAATAATAGCTCCATTTATCATGCACAAGTTGACCCACGTTGGCTTTGCAAAGCTTAAAAATGATCACTGATTCAGTGCCTGAAGAACGAAGGAAGCATTGGTAAAATTTACCCCAAGTGACAGATTAATTCAGAATTTTTAAATATACCTTTGCTGTTGAAGATAGAAAAAGTATTCAACCCCACCTTGCATCTCAAATTGCACTGGCAGACTTTTAGAGAAATAACATGGGTCAGTAGAAACAAATCCAACATTGCTGGGAGTCCATCAGATCTATTTATCCTCATCACTGTTCTGTTTGAAAACAAGTCTCCCTTTTAATACTATATCCAGTATGAGCTGATTTTTTTCTGGTAGGCTTTTATTAACCTGTGAGAAGGTAAGGAAAACCAAGTGCTTTAAGAGATTATTAATCTAACCTGAGCTTCATTCGTCCTATGCATTTTTGGTTCATCAGCACCTGCAGTAACGAGGGGCTCTATCTGGGTAATGGAGGGGCATTGTCCAATGCTGGCAGCTCCACAAGGAGCTGTTCACATCATGTACCCATGCTGGGCAAAGTAAACCCAAATAACCCCTTTTTTGTGAGGCAGCAGATGGCCATGTCAGACCCAAACTCTGTGAGTTCAGCCACTTCAGCAGGACACATACAAACTCAAAGGACAGCAGCATTTTATTAAGAAATTACTAAGACTTTCTTACAGTTTGACAAAATGGACCCTGATGATTCCCTGAACACAGGTGATAGTTGTTCTCAGACCATGGAGTGAAGAGGCTCCCGGTGCCAGGAGGCATCCTGGTCCCAGTCCCTGCACAAGACATGGGTGCCTGTATGGAGCCGGATGTTGAACAGCACCACAAATCTGAATTCTGAATCAGCCATTGTGACTTTGGCTCTTTCTTTTCTGTTCACTGCTTCAGTGGGCTTCTGTCAGAAAATGCTAACCAGCCTTTAAGAGCTTAACAAATTTTCAGTTTGCTCCCATAGATTTCGTGCAGAATATTTGTTTCCCACGTGTAGTGCCATGACACAGCATTCAATCATATTTGTCTTTTGCCCTGATATATGGTCCAACCAGAACACACTTGGTCAAACCTTTGCCAGCCTGTCAGTTACAAATTTTTCTTATTCTTTAGGAAAGTCCACTGACAAGTGATTGAATTAAAAGACAATCTGGGCATAACACTGATCTTAACATAAACAGACAAACTAAACACAACCAACAAGACCTAAACAGCTACTGACTTTGTTTTCAATATCGCCACCAGGGGAAGGCTGCTGAGGACAATGTGTGGTGACCAAGGCACTGCCACAGTGCTGCAGTAGCTGAGGATGCTCCTGGCTTCTGGTCTCTCAACCCCAGTACTGGTATTATCAGGTGTCAGGATGATGACGTTCAAAGTTCTCTTTTTGCCAATGAAATAAAAACATTTTTGAAAACAGAGAAAAATACCCAAATAGATAGTGGGACCGGACTCTCTTTAATTTCCAAAATAAAACTAAATCTAATATTGCATTTCCACTTGGAAATACTCCTAATTAGGAAAGAAGAAAAGTTTTA
Source organism: Petroica traversi (assembly GCA_025920805.1). Lineage (NCBI taxonomy): Eukaryota > Metazoa > Chordata > Aves > Passeriformes > Petroicidae > Petroica > Petroica traversi. Next base: position 261,750 of record JAHLSL010000018.1, read on the forward strand.
GTGCTGCTGTGCTGGACACAGCTGTCAAAGATGATGTGTCTTTGATTGCAGACTATGAAGCAGGGAAATGAAAGACTGCTAGGAATTCTTTCTTGCTCTCCATCTCTACATTGCTGCATATGAACCTGTGGGGTTTTGCTATTTTACTGGTTCCTTGGCCTACGCTCTTAGACTTATTCCCTTCCCAATTTTTTGATTGAACAGGACCTTTATGAACAAACTCTAAGAACATCCATTAACTCGCAGTCAAAAAACGTCCTGAAAATAAACACAGGATCTTTGCTAATTAGCACACATAGACAAGAATATCAGGTTTACAAACTGCATTTACAACACTCACATTAGTAAAAAATCAAATTTCTTTTTTTCCCTTTGCCCCCAGCACAAGTGATCTGAAAGGACATGAAACACACTGCCAGATTTCCCAGGACATGGGGAACCAGTTGTGAGGGGAACCAGTTGTGAGCTGGTGGTACCTACAAATTCCTATGTATAAGCCTTACTTACGTGCCACATCACAGGAATACCAGAAAAACAGATGCAGGTTTAAAAAAACCTAGTATGAACCCTGGGAATTTTAATCAAACTCCTGCATGCTAACAATGACAAAGCTGGCTGATGAAATGCAGTTATGGAGGGAAGCAGACAACGACCAAAACTGCCAGCAGCTCCATCAAGTAATTTACAGAGATCCAGTTTTTTTAAAATCATAAACATATGATTTTAACTGTATTTGAACTGCCAGGCCCTAACTAGTAAATCCAGAAAGGAACACTGCAAAATGGGAACTTCTACCTGTGGAAACATGTGAAGGTGTGAACAGCGACTCGGGGACAGCCGGGGTGCAGTGAGGGCTCTGCAGGACAGATCCAACGGCATAAGGGTCTTTTTTAACACTGACCAAACTTCTCTCTCTGTTCATGGAAGAGGCCCCTCCCATGCCCACTGCAGCTCTCCTTTCCTGCCACCTTTCAGCACTGAGCCGCAGTCTGCCATCACTGGAAGAGCTGCCAGAGAACAGCAATAGCAATAGGCCTTTTCAGAAGAACAATTGGATACCTAAAACCCAATTAGCCTCTTTTTATGAGAAAACCACTTTCTGAAAATGCAGGTGACTGCGTTTTACCATTTCCCTAACCAGAAAGGCCTAAATACCTACACCCCCAGAGTACACAATGCTGCAGCACCAGGACCCAAGCCAGTCCCAGTTAAGGAGCTCATTACACTGCCGCATACCTATTGCTGGTCAGATGTAAAATGAAGTTAAACCAATGAAGCAAAAATAATCCATTTAATGCTTATGCTCTGTGATGCATTTCTATGGGGTTTCTATTGTTGTTGTTACAGTGCTTCTGTTCATTCTTATGCTTTAGTGGTTCAACTGCAATTTATCAGCCTGGAGTAGAAAATACCTGGCACCTACTTAAAATGCATGGAGCTAGCAATAAAATTAACCTTGTGGCAATTGTTTTCCCACATGTTTGATAGACCAATGTCAGCTCATCTGTTAGAAGGAAATAAAAAAGTCAAGCCTAAATGTACAAAAAATTATGATGGAAGCCTTAAATAAAGCAAGGGTAATGCAAGTTTATTGAGTCAAAAATCAATCAATCAATGACCGAGTGGATTAGGAGCACCTCATAAGCCCCAAAGAAATAATTTGCCCAAACACTGAGATTTAACAGTAGAGGACCAAATTCCAACACTTTTAGGAAGTAAGTAATGAAAAATCAATTTGAAAGGAAAAACAGATCAAGAACCCTGGATTCTGACATGCCGACACATTTATTGCTGAATACCATTTCTTGGCTGACCTGAAAACTTCGGAAGGTGTTTATTTACTTTCAACACCTTCCAGAGATCAATATTTTTAATTTGGATCCGAGTTATTATTTTTCACATCACAGCATCGGGGAGTGGAGTAAAGTGGCTCATATTTTAGTGCTAAAAAGATCGATATGACAGTTTCACCTTCACTGCAGCCCCCCCGCAGCCGCACGGGTGCACATGATCACGTCCCGCAGGGGGGTGCAGTGCCGCGGCACAGGGAGCAGGTCATCACCCAGCCCCAGCTCAGACAGCCCATGATTTACCTGGTCATGAAGGGCCTGGTGCCCTTAGAAAACCAATCTTGCTTCTCCCACTTTATCAGGCCTGTCTCTTACCCGGTGTACGGGAAGGGGGAGGGAGCAGGATGAGAGAGAAGGGGAAGAGAGGGAGGGCAGGAGCAGAGCAAAAGACAATCAGTTTCACAAAGCGGATTACGTCCCTCATCGTAAATGCATCCATTCGTTTTTACCTTCCTTGAACCAGGGCACATCTGTAATCGATAATTAATTTTCCATAAATTTCAAAATATTGTTCTGGTGGCTGGAAGAAGCCGAGCGCACAGGGGCAGCAGGAGGGAGGATCCTTGTGGCACGAGGCACTGCTCGTGGGCTCCGATGGCTCTATCGACCGGCACTGCAGGGCAGAGGGGAGAGCCCTGGGCCCAGGGGCAGTGCTTGACATCTCCTGCCCTGGGCTGTAGGACCTGCTGCTGCTCTGGGAGCCATGGGCATGCAGCCCACACTGCTGCTCTGGGAGCCATGGCCACGGGCACACTGCTGTTCTGGGAGCAGTGGCCACGGGCACACTGCTGTTCTGGGAGCAGTGGCCACGGGCATGGGCACGCTGCTGTTCTGGGAGCCATGGGCATGGGCATGCTTGCCCACGTTGCTGCTCTGGGAGCCACGGACATGGGCACGCTTGCCCACGCTGCTGCTCTGGGAGCCACGGGCACGCTGTCCATGCACCGACACCCCCAAGCACTCTGGCCTGAAGCTGCCTGCTCTCCACTGCGACATTCCAGCTCCAGAGGCACTTGTACCAACAGCCCTGGGGCTCCAACCCTCCCTCCACAATGGCATCACCCTTCCAGGGTAGGAGACTGATATGCTACTAACACAGTGCTTCAGAAAAAGGAGCACTGCTTCTAAGTACTGAGAGGAGTATTAACTGCAGGGTCTGCTGGACATGGGTCAGTGACAGGGAGGTCAGGGACGGGATGTGTGTGGCATGAGAGCTGTCCTGTGGGATTAATGGCTGGCAGGGCATGGTAGACTCAAGCTTACCTGGGCATGCGTGCTCTGCACAGGTAACTACTGCAGGCTGACTACACTGTCTGGACAAGGTACTCTCACAATCACAGAACTACAACTCAAACCCAAGCACTGATTGGACACCCCTGAGTGACTTTGTAACGAAATGGCACGTCCAGCCCCAAGAAGTCATTGATGATATGATAACAAGACTGTTATTTGTCATTTAGTGCAGTAATCGGTTCCTTCTAAGCACAGCTCACTTGAAATCAGGTGGATACCAAAATGGGAAAAGCATCTACCAGTAAGAAGCATTTATTAGGAAACTTCACACTTTTTTCTTATTGTGTCTTAGAAAACAGGCAGCAGAGATGAAGAGGAAATGTGTCTCTGCAGACAGGCTGCTCCAAGGAACAAATTCTTTTCTCAGTATAATTAATAGCTCACACCCTTTAAAAAATTGCCTTCATGAAGTCCTGTGCTTGGAAGAGTGATAAATGACAGTCATCCTCCTGGGGTGTGTTCCAGAATACTAACTGAAAAGTAAATGCAGGACTATTTCTCCAAATTATGTATCCGAGCTAAAGGTCATATTAAAGGAGCAGTTTTATGTAATGACATTAACTGAGAGCCAGCAGCTTCTGGCTTCCTGACAGCAGCACTGCAAAGTCAGGGTAAGGAGACTTCCTGGGACTTGCGGGGACGTGCACAGCTCCCAGGCACACTGTCCCCAATAAGCCTCTTCTGTACAGAGAGAGACTGAGATCCACTGCAAATTCCAGTCAGTAAGTCCTTCTAGATTCCAGAAGTGGACAACTGCAGTGACTGACAAATGACCCGAACACGTGGACAGTCACCTGTGCTTTTATGACACTATTTAGAAGGAACAATCCTTGGATTTCACTGCAAAGCATCTAATTTCCCAATTAAATCTCACAACTCAGTCAGAATTCTTGGTTTGTTGATCTCTGTAAGTTACAAACCAAAGGGATCCAGGCTGAAAAATTACATTTTTTACTATTATGTTATTATTAGGTGATCAGGAAACAAACACTAAAACCTGGCTGAGACTAGCCCTAGGATCCTGGTGCTCCCAGGGGCTATTTTGAAACCTGGCAGGGAACAAGTTTGTGAGTTGATGTCTCTCACCTGGGAGAAAGGCTGAAAACTGAGGACATTGTCCAAGGCCTCTGGAAAAACATCCATCACTGGATGTACTTTGACAGACACACATAACTTGGATATTCTCCCCAGACTTCTCCACTCCACCATCCTTGCTAAGGAACACATCCTTCCTGCTCAGCCAGTATAGACACACAGCATTTTACTGGCCTGTTAATACCCACTGCATCTCTGAAGAAGACTTATAAACTCTGTAAGTGGTATTTTGTTGGCTCGTGGTTAAAGGCCAAAAAAATGAAGCAGAGCCCTGGTGCACTGAAAATCCTAATAAATGACTGCCAAGCGACCATCTCCAGTTTCACAACCTAATTTAGAATTGGTTCACCTAAGTTTTTTTACATTTGTATTTTCCAAATGCTCTGATTTTTTTAGTTCTGATTTTTCTCACTCTTTCAGGACCACTTAAGATACTTTTTTTTTTGTCCCTCAAAAAATCATTTTCATAAACAGAAGAATAACCCTTGTCTACACAGAGAAATTACTAGTCAATAAGAATTCACAGCAAAGCAGCTGTTCTGCACTTCCATGGAAAACAGCAGCCTCCAAATCGTATTTTCATCCCTTCCTTCCCATTTACCTCTGAGGCCACTGGGCCACAGGCAAGTGTTCTCCCACTGCTGCCTAAAGAGAAGGCACACTTGTCGAGTGAAGGTCCAGAGTGTTTGGGAAGGGTTTGTGGGCAATCCAGGAGTAATGCCCATCACTCCTAGAAACAACGTTCACGGTGATTTTACTTCATTCAGAAATCAGATTTTACATTTTTCTCAAAAAAATTCTTTTGTTTGCCTGGAAAAGATGGAACAGAATGAAACCAACCCCAAACTCCTTTACACTTTGATATGCACAACCAAAGGAAGGGAACAGATAACAATCCTTCCCAGCTGCAACTGTTACCACCACCTCTGGAGATCTGGCATTTATCTTGTTTATTCGAAAAAAATGTTATGATCCATTGCTTTTGTTTTGCTACATTTATTTATGTTAATAAATTACTGCCAATATGGCAATCTGTGTTCAGGGTAAAGGCCAGAACTGAGACACAAAGCTATTCTTGTACAGTGAGCCACTCAGCAAATGGCATTTTTTGGAACTGTTTGGACAGAGGCAGCAGTGTCTCAACCAGAATTCACGAGCAAAAAACTAAATTTGTCAAAATGACTAAACCCTACATTTCTACCTTTTCCTCTTTTGTTTCACATGCTTTGCATGTCAGACAAATTATCTGGAAAATACTCCTTGTTTGACATTTCATTGCTTAATGCTTTACTGGTGCAGTAAAACAAGACAACTGCTGAAATTATAGGAAAATAAATTTGTAATTTCTTCCTCATTTAGCCATTTTTGAAGCTTGTGTATAGGAAAGTCATTAATGTTATGTCCTCCTATCGACGTTCCAAGCCTTTCAAGGGATAACTAATGTTTTTTCTATACTCTTCCATGTGGCCAGTTAAATTAGACACATTATTTCTGTGCTGTTAGGGAACACTGATCAATAGATACTTGGAAAGCCCTCTAAAACGAAGTGGAAACACTTCCTCAGTGTCACAGGGTTCTAGTTTGGGTCTGCGTGCTGCAAACATTGCTGAATGTAACAGAGTGGTGGGAGTGTGTCTGAGGCATTCCAACACTCCAAACCTTGGGGCACTCACGGCTCTCCAAGGCAGGACCCACTGCTGACTGGGCCTTTGTCACTCACTGCTGTCCCCAGGAATGGCTCTACTGCCAAACCCACCAGCCTCTACCAGACCTGCAGCTTTGCCTCGGCTCAGCACCACCCAGAGCTGTGCAGAATCTCACCCTTTTCCCCTCGGAACCCGGGATGCTCAGTGTCTGTCGCAGCAACAGCAGTATCCTGAGACAAGATCAGGTGACATAACACAACTCCATATTTCGCTCCCGTTAGTTTCTATTTCGTTGTGAAATAACAGCTGCATTCTCAGCCTTTCTGCATGTTTTGATGGGTGAGCAGTGCAGTGAAACCTGATTTTCATAGGATGTTCACAGTTGGGGGTGAGCTGCCTTGTGGATTGCTTCTTTTTGGCTACAAATGCTGCATTATAACATTATTTCAAACACTAATAAACCCATTAATTTCTGTCAGTAAACACCATACATCTGATCCTTCTACAGTCACACTGATCTTATTTAACTATTAATTCACTGCCTCAGACAAATGCATTAGCAAGTGCCTCAAGTAGCATTTCATAATTTCTTGAGTAATTATTTTCATATTTTCCAATCTCACATCTTTTCTTGAAAGCCAGAGCTGTTCCAAATCAAACATTTTGTCACACAAACCAAATTCCACACATGCATTACCTGAAAAGAGCTGTTAATAACATGAAGGCTCTGCTCAACCAATGTGCCTTTTACACTTCCACACACAAATGCAAACAAGATTTCTAAATGCCCCTCATTTAGGATTTTTTTTCCTGTAGAAAGACAAAACTTGGGAATTGGACCCCAAATTTCTAGAGAGGACCCCCACGCCGGGCTTTGAAAACTTCAATTTAAAGCATTTCCTGTATTATTTGTGTCAGATCCTCAATAAGTTCAGCAGATAACACTATTTTCCATTACCATTCCTCCTGTTACATTAAATACACAACATCCTCTGGAACACTTGGCAAGCATTTACACAAAATGCCCCTGAAGCCTCAGCCCCTGTGAGGAGCCTGGTGGGGCTGGGGGCAGCGAGGGGCTGGGGATGTGCCCATGGCCACAGACCTGATGAGCACGGGGAACAACAGCAGGGCTGCTGAGCACTGCCCCACAGCCTGGTGAGAAGGCTGGGAGGATCCCTGTGTGCTAGAAGGGAAGGGTCAGATCCACGTGGATGCACTCCAGGACACTTCAGTGTCCGCCATGTGCTCCTAGCGGGCTGAACGGAGCTCCCACGAGAACGCTCCGTGAGCAGCTGCTGCAGGGCCGTGCTGGGGCAGAGACTGCTCAGGGATGAGCTGCTGGGACACCGAGCAACCCTCTGCTCTCCTTCCTGCTCTTGGGAAGCTCCATCAGCCCTGTCCAGCCTGGCCCAGCCAGGAAATGGTTACATGGGCGGGCAATGACAGCTCCTGTGAGCACAGCACCCATCAGGGAGCCAGGCCACTGACCACTGGGCCTGGGACGCAGTGCCAGGCAGTGCTGGACACTGACCACTGGGCATGGCTGTGCACAGGCAGGCAGTGCTGGACACTGACCACTGGGCACGGCTGTGCACAGCCAGGCAGTGCTGGACACTGACCACTGGGCACGGCTGTGCACAGCCAGGCAGTGCTGGACACTGACCACTGGGCCTGGGACGCAGTGCTGGACACTGACCACTGGGCATGGCTGTGCACAGGCAGGCAGTGCTGGACACTGACCACTGGGCACGGCTGTGCACAAGCAGGCAGTGCTGGACACTGACCACTGGGCACGGCTGTGCACAGCCAG
>JAHLSL010000018.1:269846-312086 GCA_025920805.1 Petroica traversi
TTTTTAACATTTAAAACCTTAAAATAGTTGACTTCTTGTGTTCAGAGACTACAGTCTATAATTTAAAGTCTTTCACCTGATTTTTAGATAGATGTGTTCCTACAAAACAAGGTTACACTTATTCTTTAAAAATAATTTTTTCTCCTAACCATATAGTCTGTTGCACAACTGCAGGATGAAATTCTGATTATAAAATTCACAACCCATAGAAAATTCAATTCTATATAAGAATTCCATAGCTGATACAAAACAGTATAATAATTCTGCGGGTAAAGAAGCCACTTTACCACCCATTTCCTCAGCACAAGCACATTTGTAAACAACAGAGATGGACCCATGGCTATATTACTGGGCTACTGATCTGTGAAATCCCTCACTATTTTGTAATTATTCCTCCTCTCATAATTATACAGAAGTGTCAGAAAACAGGTGGAAGATAAGCCATGCACTCCCAGCAAGAACTCTGTGAATGTGTTAAGAGATTTGTTTCAAAAATGTAGAGAAAAAAGACAACTCAAAACCAGAGGAAGGTTTTACTGTGGCAACACCTTTCAGATTCCATTTCCCACCCAGAAGAGACTGGAAGCTATTACCTGACAGACAACTTAGTTCACTAAGAAATTAAGTGGGAGATTTCATTTCAAGTGGTTGTAAATAAATGTCCACGTCACAGAATGACAATACTTTTACAACCATTTTTCCAGGATTTTGTCAGAAGCTGTAGGATTAACTTTGACATTCAACAGCTTCCTTCACGAACTCATTTTTGTTCAATTAAAAGAAGTTAAAAGCTAATGAAGAGGTCAAACACACATTTCAAGAAGCTCCCAACAGAGTATTTCACAAGAATTCCTGCAAAAGCAAGAGGCTGTAAAGGGAGAGGGTTCTGAGTTACAAGGAAGATGGACACGATGAGGATGGACACGGTGAGGTAAGAACTGCTGGGAAATGAGCAGAAGCAGCAAAGTCTCCACCAAGGGCAGTTCCAGCCCTGATCCCTGGCAGGCACTGCCACCACGAGGCTCCATCCCGCTTTGCATTCTCCCTACAAACACGGCTCAAACCCTCATTTTTCCATGTCCCTTTTTCTACCACACACACCTCACTAGAAGCACTTCTGTGCTCGGCTGGAGATTTGCTTTGGCATTTTAGGGCCTTTATAAAGAATACTAACATGTTTTTCAAACTGTTTGATTCCTTTTATTCTGCCTAGGAAGTGAAGCTAGAATGAAGTGAAGATCACACAGGTATCCAGCACCTGCACACAACCAGAGCTCTGCTGCCAGCCCGTGCCCATGACAAACACACACAGCCCTGCACCCTCTTGCTGCCACCAGCCTTACACGTGCTCCCACGTGCTGGAACAAGAAATCCCAAAGGACTGGCAGAATAAGATCTGGTTTAAAATATTTACACTAACTTATCACTTAGGGAAAACAAAACAACAGTGAGACAGAGGGAAGCATTTGCACAGGAGTGATGTGGGAGACTGATGATGATGGAACACTTACACGTTTCTCATATGTGCCTCTTAGAAAGGAGTCTGGACTTTACTCTATCCCAGAAGATTGTTCCTGGATGAACCTCGTAGGAGTTAATTTGAGAAGAGAGTCTGAATGACACACCTGGCTCCTCCTGTGGCATCACCTGCACTTGCAGAACAGCCCAGTCCCCAACCTTCCCTCCAGATATCATCACATCTCTGCCAAGCAGTGCTGCTGCCACCCACTCAGACAAATTCCTGCTTCCCTGGGCTGGCATAATTTTTACAGATAACAGTATAAAAATAACACTGATACAAATTATCTTTCTGTGGAAAAGGAAAAAATGGTAAGATGGAAACAGGCTCCTTTGAGTAGCAAAAGAAAATTCACTTCAAAACTACAGTAATCAAAAAGCAAGAAAACACACTCCAAAGTCTCTTGTTCAGCAGTGGGTCACAATGACAGTGACAAATCTGAGAGTGTGAACAACATCCTGGTGGCAGCAGAGCCCCTTCTCCAGCTCCCCAGGGCCAGAGCACTGGCCTGAAAGATGCCCTGTGTGTGTGTCCTGAAAGATGTGTGTGTGTGTGTGCACATGTGTTCAGCGTGCCCTCTCAGCCCCGTGAGAGTGTGTCCCCAGTGTGTCCCCAGTGTGCCCTCCCAGCCCGGTGGCAGTGTCCCCAGTGTGTCCCAGGCTGGTGGCAGTGTGTCCCCAGCGTGTCCCCAGCTGCAGTGCAGGGACTCCGGGGCTCCTCCATGGCTCACACCCGGCACTGCAGCCTGGAGCTCCAGCTCCATCTCCTGGGGAAATCCTGCCTTTCTGCCAAGCCTCAGCATTCTGGAAAACTGTTAATGAAGAAGTGGGCTGAGAACCCATCACCATGTGAATTCCCTCAATATTCAATTCAATTACAACTCTTCTTCCTAAATCATCTTTTTTACTTAACCAAACTCTAAACTGACAGAGCTAATAAGCTCGAGAGAATTGGTGTACACCATCCATTTCTGGGAACAGGATGATATTTTCTAAGATGCATTGATAACTATGACACGATTTATGTATAAGATAAATTAATTTCAATTTCCTTTTTCAATTAATGGTCAATTATTTGAACTCAGCTCAACCAAAAATATTACTCAAGTATCATTAATCTAACAAAAATTAACTTTACTATTCTCTCAGTAACGAGCAGATATGATTTTAAGGTACAATAACACACTTGAATAACATGTTGTCCATCTGTATTCTCAGGACCACTGCTCCCCACTGGAGCCCCCATCATTCTGGCTCAGGTTATTGCTCTTAAGGATAATGCCTGGAGCAAAGGTCTGCCCTAGATGCTGCTGCACGCACCAGTGCATTATCCACCCTGGAGCAGGAGTCATTTTACATTTAAAAAAAATACTGGTGCCAAGTGTGTGAAGTAAAAACAATCAAGGGAAAAAAAAGAAGCACAACCTTTTCCTGCACACCCTGGTAGTGTCTGGACGTGCTTTATCCTCACTGTTCCCACTGTGCCACCCACCCCAGTGAGGACCCCTGGGTGCTGCCAGCCTGGGGCCACCACTGAGCCCGTCCTGCTTGGGGACAGCAGTGCCCCAGGGGGGCGGGGACACGGCTTGGACAGGGCAACACCAAACACCAGGACAGGCAGCCCGAGGGACACTCAGCTCCTGCCATTCCCAACGATCCCACTGGAGAGGGGTATGGTGGCAGGAGACCACAGGGGCACTGACTGACTGGGGACCCCAAATCCCTCAGTAACTGAGTTACCCCTGCAGGTTTGGCAGGGGTGTGGGAAGGACTCCTGTCAGGGAAATGTCTGTGACCAGCTCCCAACACACTCCTGAACCAGGCAGGAGCTGATGGTCAGCCTGCTCTTGGAGGTCTGGCTTGCCAGAAGCCCTCAGGACTGACTGACTCCAGGGAAGATTCTCTCTCACCCTACAGAAACCACATGGTCAATACACCAAGAAACCTTTAGGCTGCACAGGGGTTTCCTCTGCCTTCTATGATTGATGAAAAGGAAGCCAAGGATTTGCTAAGCAATGCAAGACCTTAATTGAGTGCTCCAGAAATCAATAAATACATGGCACAAAACAAAACTAGACTTGATCCAATTACAATAAAAATGTCACTGATTATACTGAAATCTTTTCATATAAAAATAGTTATGGATTTGATGAAAACATCAATGGATTTCTGATTGGTATTTACCTTCAGTACATTTTCTTATTCCAGAAAAAAAACAACTTATTTACCATTAACTTGGGCTATTCAAGAAATATTGACATGCAAAAGTTCAACACACCCTACTATTTTTGAGTAATTCTTCACATAGAATAGTGACAAGATTTATAATTCACCCCTCACATGAAATATACCAAGTGCAATAAAATTAACAGAGAATGTAAATGATGGGATATTTGGTAAAATCAGTGCAACTGCAAAGACCTGTTTTATTATGAGTGAAGTTCATTCAGTATAGTCACAAATAAAAAAAGTAATGTACTGAATTTTTCAGCTTCTCAGTCTTCTTATATCTTTTCATCAATTGTATATTCTCTGACAGAAATCAAGATCTGCCTCCCAGATAACATTTTATACAACAAAAGAAAGTACCACAGTTTCAAACAGGGATTTACAGGAGGCTGTGTTTCACAAAGCTTTGCCAAGTTATTTGAGCGACTGAAATTTAGCACACGCACCAGTTTATCCCCACTCGATTGCTATTGGTATTTCCAGTCAGAAGTGGAACAGCAGCACAGCTGCCAGTTCAGTTAATCTGAAATTTCTGGGAAGCCACTGCCAGCCCTGCAAAGGTGTCACCCACCACCCCCATCCAGAACTGCTGGAAGCTCTGAGCTCCAGCCCTGCCACCCCTTCCCAGGCAGGCACCAGCTCTAATGCAGCAGCTTCTGCCAAGGGATTAATCTTCATTTTAAAATCTGACAAGGCTGTGCCTCTCCCAAGTGTGACACAAACTGCTTCATCCCTGTGTGCCTGTGACATCCCTGCTGCTCCCAACAGCCAGCCCTAGTGAAAGCCTTGGGCCAGGAGTCACTGCCCACAGCTCCACTCCCAGCCCAATGCTCTGTGAGCTGTCCCCTTCCTAGGACAGGGACCTGCCACCCCCGCACCTTCCCCAGCTGCTCTGGGGTTTATTCAGTGCATGTGTTCAGTAATTTTGAGTGGAAGAAAATCCCACAGTCTCACCCTACTGTCATTCCTGGCAGAACACAATTCACTGAACCACAGCTCTTTCCCTCATCATGATTCCTACCCTGCAGAATCCCAGACCTAAAATGAGCTGCTCCTACACCACGATTTGGTATATGTGACCATAAATGACAAATCTTGATATTAAGCTTTATGTCTGGGATGATACAAAATGATCTATTTCTACCCTTAATACAATGTGGATTATTAGTTTTTAAATTTCTCATGCGTTTTTCTTATTTCTCATGTGGAATTTGCACCTGTGCTGCAGTGAGCTGGAGACAGAGGCTGCTGACAGTGTTGTGTCAGATGTTGCTGCCAGTCCTATCACAGCCAAGCTGAGTAACTGTGGGCAGCAAAATCTGCTTTAGTTTTGCAGGAGCCCAGCCAAGGAAAGCTTTACAGAGGAAGTGATGCCAAAACTGGTAGAAAAGGGGATGTGAGAGCAGCAGGGATAAAGGTTAGCCAAACTGTAACTGCTCAGACTTCTCCCTTTCTAAAGCAAACAGCGTTATACTACAGCATATATGATAAACATTTATATTTCAGAGAGGTAACAATATAAAGGCAAAGCTACCATCTGCTGCCAAGTCTGTGCCTTAGAAGGGATGGAAAAAGGCCCACAGAAGTTATAGAACTTTGCAATCAAACAGAACTAACAAGGAAACATGGAGACACGTGACATTGTACAAGGCAAACCACACTGGAGATAAGACCAAAACTTTACCCTAAATGGACACACCACATGTGAAAACCCTGCTCACACAGTCACTCATACACACACACTGAGCAGAGGAGCTGGAGGTCTGCCATGTCAAATCACATGTGTGAAAAACCATTTCTAGGAATCTTTGATTCCTGTCAGCAATGTCAGGAACATTGAATGAGCACTGTGCCAAAATGCAGACTCTAACAAGTCAGAAGGTTAAGAAGCTCAATGTGAAATTGCACCCTCTCTCCCTTCTGAGTTTTTGGGCTTTGGTTCCAAGCCACTACTACTAAAGTCTAACAACAAAGGTATAAAACACTCCTCTAGCACACAGTGTTTTCTTCCAGTGATAGTAACACAAAACATCATTGAATAATTGCTCTTCCTTTGAGTTCTGCCTTTTCCACACTAAGCAGATTCAGCTCTAAAAGGTTCTTATGAGTTGGAAAGAAGAGACAAAAAACCCAGAAACATCACTCTATGAGGCTGTCTTTTTGCTGTGCTTCTGAAAATTGTGACAAAAGACCTGGATCTCAGAACACCTTGTACTGCATTTGCCTTGTCTGCCTTTGCAGACAAAATCCTGGTGTTTCCTACACTCCTCCACCAGCTCTGCTTTCAGGGATTGTGTTCCTTGTTGAGTGACAGCACTGCAGCAAGATCTGGCTCTGAACCTGTCAACACAATCTCTAAATCCCTTCCAGAGTGCTCCCTCCTGGCAGGGATTCCCCTCCCCAGCACACTGAGCCCGTTGCTGTTTCCCAGTGGCTTTGCTGTTTTCTGACTCTGCCCCCAGGGTTTCACTGCCAGGCCCCAAACCCTGATGAGCTACACAAAGTCTGAGGGCTCCCATGGGAAACTCCTTCCCTCCTGACATCCTCTCAGTTTGGGACTGATGGAGTCATTTTCCAGCTGTCCAACAGCCCTCACTGGTACATGTGGCATTATTTACAAATCTATCGTGGGGTACACATCAAACACTTCTGTAAACCCACTTTGTATCTTTACAGTTACCACTTCAACAGAGGCGAATTTAACCAAACAATAAGAACATGTGTTTGGTTACTCTATTTCCATGGAAAATAACATTAGTACTACCTGTCTTTTTTTTCTCTTCCCCTTTATTGAATCAATATGTAGACAGAACTTTTTTTCCCCTGGAAGACCCAGCTTTAGCAAATAAAGAATTCAAAGGAAAAAAAAAAAAAGACAAAGTAATATTTATGACAAGAAATAGCGAAATACAAGGGTGGTTGGGGAATTCTGAAAGAAACATAGTGCCTACAAAATAACACTGGTACGTGAGCAAGAAACCACATTAGTTCTTGAACTGGAGGACTGTGCAAAGTACAGGGTTCTTCACAGAGACACAAACAGCATATGCTCTAATTGAGATTCCTGTTCAACCTCTGTAAAAGCCTTTTCATCCACCATAATGCCATCAAATCAAATCAATGTACCTCATGCTAAATAAAATACCTGCAATACTATGAACTACTGTGACTATTCTTAAACAAACACAAAAAAGCTGTATTTTGTTATGGATTGCATTAGTCTTCTATTCTGTTGCCCACATTAAGATCACAGGTGATTATCCCTTTTTCATGTATGACAGAAAAGTCTTGGCTGGAAGGGAGCTCTGGAGCTCACATGGCTGAAGGCAGATCAGGGAAATGCAGAGCCCCTCTTGCAGCTTCCCTGCCCACATCAGGAGATCTGTGCTGTGGGACCCCCAGAGGGTCTGCACCAGCGTGTGGGGTTGTCTGGGTGCAGCTCTGACCTGTGAGTGACTCCAAAACACGCTGCTCTGTCCTACTGCTTTCATCTACCAGCACTTTTTGAACATCTGCTTTAACATTACTGACTGAGGTTTGTCCCACTAATGCTCAGTCAAGCTGATAATCTTGTTTTTATCTTCTCTGATGAAGAAGAGAAAAAAACCTGCTGATGCTTCTCCTCCAGTTTCAACTTAGCTGGGCTTCTACCCAGAATTATTTAAAAAATGAAGAAATAAAAACCTTTCCAGGTTCTCATTCCCCAAGCTTATATGCCTACAAGCTGGGTTTGCGTGTGTGCTGGGCACCTGGCTTTTTTATTGTCTGAACTGTGTCCCAGGTGCAGTCTTTGGCTGCCAGGCAGCACCAGGTCTCCAGCTCAGCTCCTCCGAGCCACCCCTGCCCCTGAGCAGTGTCCTGGGGAGAAGGGTGGGGCATCAGTGACATTTCCCAAGGGCTGTTCTTTCCTGTACAACCTAGCAGTGATCCCCTGGACAAAAAGCAGATGTGCTGGCACAATGCACAGCCCTGGCAGCAACCACACGAGCCTTTCTGCTCTGCACGAAAGGCAGCCCCACACAAATAATTTTACATGTGCCTAAACACCACTTGTGTGCTAATGCAAACTTGTGCTCTGGCTCTTGTCACCATGCCCCAGGCCAGTGAGGCTGTGAGCCAGCTCTGGAGATCCCTTACACAAGCCCTGAACCCTTGCCAAGCTTGTCACCAGCTCATCACATTCAGTGCTGGCACCACCTCACACTGCCAGACACTGCCAGGCTCTGAAATGAAAGGTGATTCTGAGCCACCAAGGTGAGTTGTTGGAAGAAAAAGACCTTTGACAACCATTTTAAATAAAAGACTGTCTGCACACTGATATTCTGCTCATTTTACATGGATGAGCCTCTGTGAAACCAGCATGTACACAAGCTACAGAGTAAACACTCTTAGTAGTAAAACACAATAGTAGTAAAAACATAATCATCATCAGGATGGAAACAGCTTACAGTCCCACATGGGTAAAAATCCCAAACAGAAGAAATTCACCTTCAGTTAAACTACAGTTGTGAAAGAAAGAAATTTACCGTGAAATGTTCCTGTGATTTATAGTTCTCATCCAGGTAAACTCGAGCTCTGTTGTAGTCTTTCATTGCATCACTTGATAACAGTTCTCTGAAAGAGAAAGAAAAGACTGAACATGTAAAGGGAGATGCAAATGTGCTGCACTGCCTCAGCACTGCTCTGTGCTGTGACATCCCCGGCATCACCCAAAGGAACCCAGGGCCTTTCCCTTCTCCTGGGGGGAATCTCAGGGACAGAGGTGACCCAGGACACAGCCCCTGCCTGCCCCAGAGCTGCCCTCCAAGGCGGACCGCGGCTTTGCCGGGGCCATTAGGGTAGGTCCGGGCAGGGCGCGGGTGAGCGATGGGGCGGAACTCGGGGAATTTGGGCGAGCTGAGCCCCAGCCGCAGCGCCCGCCGCCGCCAGCAGAGGGCGCGCGAGGCTCGGGCCAGCCCCGATCAATTAAACCGGGATAATGAAGTATCGAGTGAATTAAACCGGGATTAATAATCCCAGCCTCTTCCACCGGAAACCAATCGCTCCCGCCCTTGTCCCCGCTCGGGGGCCAGGCTATGGCCCCTCGCCACTTACTTCACGAACTTGTCCACATGAGACATTGAAGCTTCATAGTTTTTCCCTCCGAATTCTTGACAGTGTAAAGCCATGAAATGGGGCTTGTGTGCATGGACAACCTGGAACAGAGAGAAAAGCGAGTTTTAACGACCTTGTGTCCACAGCTCAGCACGCAGCACGAACAACACAGAGCCAGGCGCTCAGGGAGGACTGGCAGGTGCTACCTGAGAGGTAACTGCCACACTGGCACAGTGAGCTGCAAGGGGAGCATCATTGGCTATCCACATAAAAGATTCTGGTGGGTGACACTGGGTGGCCCCAGCCAACAGTGAGGACAGCTGTCCAGGCAGCCCTTGGGAGGAGGAGAGGGTGGTTGCTACCAGCTCCTTGCAGCAGCATCATAAAGCAGCTCCTCTGTGCAGAGCTGGGTGCTGCAGGCTCAGGGTGCCCTGTGCTTGGTGTCACAGCATCCCCCTCTCACACTGGACACAGCCACGGGCACTGCAGAGCTCTAACCTCAACACACACAGTGGAGTACAGCTTCAAAACAGGGATTGCTCTCCCTTTTTACTCACCATGTTGTTGCTGGTGCTCTGCAAGTCTGAAAAGGCACAGACCAGCAAACCTTTGCAGTCCTGCTTTTAATTATGTAAATCAACAGCGACTAATATTACTGCTAAAAGGTCTTTAAGAATCATAGAATCACAGAACCGTTTGAGTTGAAAGGGACCTTAAAGCTCGTCTCATTACACCCCACTGGCAGGGACACCTTCCACTCAAGCAGGCGGCTCCAAGCCATGGCCAAGCTGAACTCTGCATCCACTGCCCAGCACAGCCCCTGCCAGAGGGCACAGCAGCCCAGGGGGGGCAGGAGCAGCAGGAGAGGGCGGTGGGACACCAGGGAGGGGAAGCCTGGCAGGGACAGCCAGGGACCAAAGCCAAGGAGAACCCGCTGTACTGCTACATCCAGGTGACACAGGGAGTTACAGCGTGCCAGCCCTCACCAGGGCACCCTTGCAGAGAGAAGGGAATGTCCTGCCGAGGGCTTGAGTCACTTCCAACAGTCACTTCCTCTGTACCTCAGCTTCTTGGTGATTGCAACATCTTGGCACGGACCTGCTTGGTGAAACATTCTGAGGTGAGCTGCTGGCAGCATTACTGTACAAAGGGAAAAAGCAAATAGCCCCACTCAGGTGTTTGATGATCACTGAGCACTTCCATTAGATCATTAATGCTGGTTTCTGCCAACAGGGATATTAGCAACTTGCTCTAAAGCATGCCATCATTGGTAGGGACAGAGAATGGGCCAGAGCAGGACCCAACAAAAAGTTTAACTGGGAGGGGGAAAAAAAGTAGGTGACAGACCAGATGTCTAAAAACATACCTGAAATGCAAGAAATTATACCCAACTGGGACATGCTTTTCCTCTGTTATGTATTTTCCATTACAGATTTACCAACAACTAAGACAAATTGCTGAGACGGTATCCCTGTACAGATGCTCCTTTCTTCCCAAGGCACTGCCCAAGGGACTGCTGGCAGCAGGCTGCTGTCAGTCCAGCAGCAGTGAATGGCAATCAGTGACTAAGTTTACCTGGTTGGTTCATTTTGTGCCCTGCCTGCAGAGCGATACTAACCAAACACAGCCCATGAAGTAGAACTCTGGAACACAGCTCAAATGTGGGCCCTAACACCATGCCATCCCAACTCTCCATGTGCTTTACTGCTCCAAATCAGTCCTGAATTCCAAATCCTGATTTTATCTATTTGGAGAGCTCTCTGAAGTCACCTTCATCAGAAAGCAGTTGTAACTATTTAATTCGCAAAGCCAGCACAGGCACTGTCCCTGTTTCAGGGTGACACACGAGCAGCACTGACTGTGGGCGCAGCAGAACGCGCTGGCACATCGTGTCACTCCTCCAGCTGCTGTGGGTTTGCTTCACTAACAGCTCTTACACAGCTAAGGAAAATATAAACTGCTGCGACAAAAATATAATACACTATTTCAAGTAAGATTTAGGCACAAACTATCTCACACTCATGAACCATCAGTCACAGGGAGCCCTGAATGGGGAATGCTGCAGTGAGACACTGGAGAACAACTCTACTGTGCTGAAGCAGCAACAGAAAACACTTCCAGGCTCTGGAGATGCAGGACACAGGTTTTTTTGTTTGCATACCAAATCCTTGAGAACTTGAAATTACAGTGGATATTAAATTAACAAAAAAGAAAAATAATTATGTCATTTTTAATGGGGAAACAACATTGGCTTAATAGCAGTGAGGTCCTTGTGGCATTCCTTGCAGGTTAAACCACTAGAACATACCTGAATATTAGTTATGTTCTCTCATATAATAAGTACCCTCCAACTAAAAGCAAATTGGCTCTGCTTCATTACCTTTTACTAGTTTTCTACTCTTATGGAAGAACAAACAGTACATAATAATGAGTAATGAATACTTCAGAGCTGAAAACTCCCAGTTGCCAGAGGTTAAAGATCATACATGAGACCACATAAATAATGAATTTGCATCCACAGCAGCACAACGTATTTACAAAGTTGGGCACTATTTTCAATTCTGGATATGCAAAAATAGAGCACAGGAAGCCAGAATCAGGAGTTATTTTGGGGGATGTGGGTAATGAAGCACGATGATCCAGCATAGCTGAGTATGAACACAGAGCCAGTGGAAAGTACAAGCCTGACATCTTCTCATTGCCACAGGCTTGGACAGGGGATGGGGAGGGGACCCAGGCAGGGCAGGGTGGGTCAGGCTGGGCTGGAATGGGGCAGCAGCCAGGACAGGACACAGCCCATGTTGCTGGCCAGGCCCCTCAGAGAGGGCAGTGAGGGCACAGGGCAAGGGCACCAGGGTTAGACCTCAATCCAACCAAAGCCAAAAAGGAGCTTGAGCCTTGATCTCACACAAACAGGATTGCTTAAAAAGAATAGCAAAATATGAGCTTCAGCTTCCTTGTGAGCTGAGAAATACATACAAGTCAATTGAGCATGTGTGGTCCTAAAGCACTTAAAGTATTTTTAATTTCTCTAAGCCTGAAGAAGAGAAGGAGAGGCTCCTCTTGGGGACTGGGCAGCCAGAACTCCGCAGCCCCCAGCTGCATGTGGCCAGCAGCCCAGGCCAGCATCCCCCTACCCTTGTCACAGGATTCAAACCAACCAACAAACAGCCCCAGCAGCCCCACCTGAGGAAAACACCCCCTGACAAAGGGCTGAGACCTCTGCTTGCAAGGGCTGCAACAGAGGTTTTTCATCCCCTCCAGTTAAAAAAACAGCATTAAGTCGACTAAAATAATTAAACAACCTTTGAGTGGCTGGGTGGGGTTTTGTTGTGTTTTGGGGTTTGGGATTTTTTGTCTGGTTGGTTTGGGCTTTTCTTGTTTGTTTTTCTTCCTTCTCTCCGAAGGGTAATACACGAAGTTCCCACGCAGCTATACCAAGATGACCTTTAGCTATTAGGTAAACTTTTAACTTCTGTATTACTACAAATAAAGGCTCAAAATACTCTGAAACACATCAAGCAACATGGAAAATTGCATTAGGGGAAAAAAGCCTCTGGCTCCAAGTTTGCATCTAAAATGAGCGTGTGCCACGAATGTCACAGAAAAAGATTGTTACTAAAATCAGTGCAGATTTTCAATAGCTCCAGCTCCTGAACTCCTCCTGCCCCAAATATGAGGCCCAGTGCAGATGGAGAAAGGACAAGGGATGGGGAAGGAGGGAGTGAAAAGGAAAAAGAGCCCTAAGTAAATATATAAGTCAATAAAAGTCCTCTCTCTGTGCTCCTACACCCTTCCCTTGCACACAGCTTCCTTCATGCTCTTGGAGCTTGTTCCCCTGTATTTTTTCCTGTGCACTGTCATGGAGGCTGTGAAGCAGGGCATGGACATTTTGTGCAAGTGGGACAAAATTCCTGTGCATATCCTGTGAATATTCTCATTTACATGGCAGCCAGTTCACCAAATTATCCCACTGCTTGTTAAGCACTAACATCTAGATCATCAATCATCCAATTTCTTGATAAGAATCAAAGTCTTCCCTATCACATGTTACACACTCCAAAACACTGTTCTCAGGCTGTTTTCACCCTCCCCCAATCTCTTTCCCTCCTTCTTTCCAATGTAGGTTTTTGGGGTAAGAGAATTTCTACTGGAAAGAGGATTAGAGCTCAACTTCAACTCTTTCAGACCCAAGTTACCAGTACATATCTGCAGTTAGGAGATGGGGCACAATCTCCAGCACTAGGACTTCCCTGGAGCCTGCCTCTCTGTAAGGAAGGTGGCTTTTCCACCATTTGATACAATTCCCACTTATCAGGCGCACAGTGTGACGTACTTGCTCACAAGCCTTTTTTCTTTCTATTCCAGTGGATTGTCTTCATCTGCAGGTACTATTTTCTGCTTTGAACATAAGAAACTAGAGCCAGCTCTGGAAACCCTGGGATCTGCAGCATCTTTCCCCCACAGTGCTCGCTTCTACACCTGACAGGAACACAGGTTTTGCTGCTGTGTGTTCCAGTCCTGGTGCATCCCCTCAGCAAGGCCAAGACACCCTCCCAGAGCTAGGGTGTGACATTAGTGACTGTCCTGCTGACACCTACAAAACCCTCACACACTTCTCCAACCCAACAAACCAAGCAGAGCAAATCACGTGCTGTGCCAGAGCACACTGGCACCCTGGTGCTGTCACCCTGTGCCCACACGATCAGCACAGTCCAGGTCATGGCTGCTACACCTGTGCACTGGAAGCAAATGCTGACACCTCTGACAGGTCACAGGAAAAAACACATCCCAGCAAGGACACTCCCAGAAGGCAAACTGCCTTCCCTGATCACCTCTGCTGGATATTTAGGTGATTTTTAGCAAAACAACTGCTTGCTGTTTGTTCTCCTCCTTCATGCTGCTGCCTTTAAGCCTCTTTCCTTATCTACATGTAATGAGCACAAAATATCTATGGCTTGTACCACAAGGAAAAGTGTTATGGAGCTCCAAGGTGAGTACCACAAACTGACCCTTAGGGAAAGAGCAGAGGAGGAAAAGCTCCACTATGAATCCAGCACTATGAAACAGGCAGGTTTAACGTCCAGGCTACCTTTCCTTCTCAGACCTTATGGTCAGCAGAGCCTCAGAGCCACCAGCCACTCCAGCACTCCCTGACAAGCCTGGGAAAGGCTCCACCAGCACATCCCTGAAACATGCCAAGGACACCTCTACTCTGCCCTTGAGAGACCCCACTGAAAGGCTGCACTCAGTTCTGGTGTCTCCAACATAAGGTGGCTGCAGAACTGTTGGAGCAAACCCAAAGGAGCTGACAAAGTTGATCAGAGGGATGGAGAACCTCCCCTATGGATATAGGCTGAAAAACTTAGGGTGTTTAGGAAGAGGAGAAAGTTGCATGGAGATCTCCCAGCACCTTCCAGTATCCGAAGGGGCTGCAGGGAAGCTGGAGAGGGACTCTGCATCAGGAAGTGTAGTGATGGGACAAGGAGTAATGGATACAAACCGAAAGAGGGAAAACTTAGGTTGGATATTAGGAAGAAATTCTTTACTGTGACGATGGCAAGATAGTGAACAGGTTGTGCAGAGAAGTCATGGCACCTCCACCCCTGGAAGTGTTCAAGGGCAGGTTGGAGGGGGCTTGAAGCAACCTGGTCTAGTGGAAAGTGTCCTTGCCCAAGGCAGGGGAGGTTGGGACTAGATGCTCTTTAAGGTCCGACCCTTAACATTCTATGATTCTATGAAATGCCTGGGATTGAGTCCAGCTGAACTGCTTCATTTTGTTTCACTCTTCCTTGGGGAAAACACAGCAACTAATAGTGAACTGGTAGAAGATTACTACATATTTGATAGTTAAATGAATTTAAAGCTACCCAGTCAGCTGTCATCCAAATGCAGGCTGCACTTTTATAGAACCAGGGATGGATGAATCCAAGGAAACCTGATCAGACAGGATCACCTCTAGCTTTATCCACTGTACTGTAACACAGCACAGGGTCTACGTGCTGCTCTCTGAGCTGTACTGGGAGCTGCTGCTGAAACCAGCCTGGAAAGGGTCTTTGAAGTAATCTTTTTCACATTTGTATTTCTTGGAGAAACTGTTTCATTTACCAGCATTAGATACTCTGTATTTTTCATGCTAATTATGGAGGATACAATATTTGTAGATCAATGGCAGAAGTTGAAAACATTTAACTTGCGACATTTGAATGTTATTTTAGCCCTCTGTTTACTACCACGTCCTCAGAAATGCATACAGCGTTTAAGTAATTTGTAACATATAAGCGACATGTTTTACCCATGACAGCAAATGAAATCCCTTATTTAAATCTACTTGAAGAAAGTCCAGAAAATGCTCTTTAAACAATATGCTCTTTGACATCAGTTCAAAGATGTTACGAGTTTAATTTCTAGAAACATTTTAAACTTAGAGAGGCAATGGTGCTTCCTTTTCTGAGAACATTTTTACTGCTTACACAAGGACTTCATCCTCAGAAGTTATGCAAACTGCCATGACACAACTGCATATGCAAATTGAATTCCTCAGAAGAATGGAAAAAACGGCCGTCTGCGGTTTATCTGGTTTCAAGTTTACAAAGAGGCACGAAGAGTCATTTTCCAGTGCTGCTGCTGAACCTCAGTTCAGAGGTTTTGCACAGAGCGTGTGGAATTAAACACAATAATCCCTCCGAGGCTGTACATTTGCTGGGTGTCCCCAAGCCTGAGCCAGGATGGTGCTCAGTGACTCTTGGTATGAACATGTTTGTCTCTTCCCTAAGGAGCTCTTTATCCAGTTCTGTTCCACTTCCTAAAGCGCTGGAGAGAGGGGCGTGAGCAGCCAGCACTCAGAGACCCAGAGGGGAAGCAGGATAAGGCCACAGCAGCACTGCCAACCTTGTCCTTTGTCTGCTTTTTTTCTTTTTCTTTTTTAAAATATGGTTCTCAGATTCAGGGACAGAGGGCAGAGGTATGGAGAGGGAACAGAGCAGAACTCCCCACAGCTGAGGGATGGGCTTGGGTCTGCCTCAATAACACTTTCCCTGGCCTGGACCCTGCAGTAGACTGGCCTCATGGAGCATTAATGGATCACTTTATTCCTCTTTATAGCTCTGTACACACAATATTTACTGGACCAAAGGCAGACCACATCCAGTCACGTGTCAGTGGTCCCTGCCCTAAGATACCAGCAGCTCATTCTTTTCCCCTCCTCTTCCTGTTTTCCACAAACTACTCAGAAGCGTTCCCGCAGTGCTCATACCACTTCAGTAAATAAATGAATATGGAAGGAGTCTCCTTGATAAAGATACGTAAATAAGTCATGTGATGGTGAAAAACACGCAGCCATCTTAAAAAAACCCTAAAAATAAAAAGAGTTCTCTTTGTTTATTTGAATTTCCTGCATAGGAAGAGGTTTTCCTGAAGTGGAGGGTTGGAATCAGAGCTCGCTGAGACGCCTGCGCAGTGCAAGCATCATGAACACACAGCTGTGAACAACCAAGGTGGAAGAAGAAAAATAAACAGATGAATCTGAAGTTGGCAGATACTGAAGAATGTAAGATTGGCTACTGCTCCTTGGATTTTTGCAAATCTGTTCTATTTGCCAGTAAAAGTGGCAGTATTTTACATCAATGTAATAAAGGTTACAGGCTGCACTGGTAACCTGAGAATGTAAAGACTCATGGGATGCTTTCAATTACAAAAGCGAAAGATGAAATACTGTTAATCATATTTTCTGCACACAGTTTCATTTTAAAATTTAAACAGCACAGTTTTGTTGTTTAACTATTTTTCTGTAAGAGATATAGGTAAGACTGGGTAAAGGAATCTTGTGATCCTTCAGTACCAGGTGGCACTTTCCTGTGGCCGGGTCTTGGAACAGGCAGGGCTTGGAACAACCTGGCCTAGTGAAAGGTATCCCTGTCCCTGGCAGGGTGTGGATCTAGATGGTCTTTAAGGTCCCTTCCAATGCAAACCACTGTGGGACAGTGAATCTCCAGACTTCCTCAGTTCTGTCAGCAGTGACAGCAGCTCTCGGCTGCTTCCCAGGGGTCCATGCCCCAGCAGCGTCCATTTCCTGTTGCTTATTCCATATTTCTGCACAAAGACTGCAAGTTAAGCAAGTCTCTACTACAGTAACACAATGTGTGAGAAGGGCTTTTATACTTTAAAAAAACTCTCACACCAGAAGGTTACAGCACATATTATAACATGGGTTCAGTGTCAATACTTTCACATTACCAAACAAGAAAACTCTTAAGAAAGAGCAGACATAGGAATGATTTATTGCAAACCAGTGCCCAAAAATTGTCGTATTTCATTTTAAGGTAAACTAGACTTCCCAACTGATTTTTTTTTCAAAGGCCTCATATATATCTTACTCAGTAGACTTAAAAGACTATTTCATGCCAAACTGAAGTAAATGTTATAAAACCTGTATCTATTTTTTAGGTAGAGAATTGTTGAGAATAAATTGTGCTTATATGCTGAATTTTTATAATGATTACTCAGAAATACAGGAAGAGACATATTTTTCAGGGCTGTCTTTTACTATAAAATAATGATTTCACTTCATAAAACAAAAGATCCTGACACTACTCATTAGGCCAATAAACAAAGATGCACAGAACTCCATGACAAAATAAGCTTTACCTTACCTGATAAAATTCCCGAAGCCAATTCTTCTGTAAATTTTCTGGCTGAAAAACAAAACAAAAATTAATAAAGAGTAAAAGCAATCTATTTTTATAGCAATATCATTACATTATTGCTTTCCTCAGTGCATTCAAGAAGGAAGCTTTTTTCACAATTAAAGCAAAAAGTACAAGCACAAGGCTGTTCCTCCATGATGCCACTAGACAAACCTCACCCTTTCATTCCTTAGTTCCCTCTGATTGTCACCAAAAAGGTGCATTTTGGATGTGACTGCACAGCATTTGTACCCACACACGTTTATCAGATAATGACACACTTTGAACTGTGTCCTGTTAGAAGGACTTATTCATCACCTGGGGATCAGAAACTTCACCAGCCTGCCCACGCCCAGTTCCCACCACCTGAGCTTCAAGTGATCCAGATTTACTGCACACAAGTTGGCTCAGAGGAATGACAGAGCTTTTGGGGATGCTCCAACCCACCAGACCTCCTGCCAAGGACAACTGGGAGAAGCATTTCCAGATTGCTACAGAGGTTATGAAAACTGAAGTAGCAAAACTGCAGTAATTACAAAGTTCTATTTTTTCAGCAACAAATCCCAGCCTAGACATGATCACAGAGGGAGAGAATCAATTTGTTGAGCTTTATCTTCAACAACAAGACTTGTGGATAATTTTTGCATCCTAGTGGGGAATAGCAATACAAATCAGCCTTCCTTCTCACAGCAGTGGCAGGAACATCCAGAGTCTGTGGGAGGCAGCAGAACATATCAAACTGAAAACCAGAGACACCTCATCCCTTACAAACAGCTCTGACAACAACTTGTCCAGAGGCAAATACATAGGCATGAAACTTCTGTTCTGCTCTATTCTCACATCGAATGTGCTGCTTTCAAATAGCTGGATACAGCTTCGAACTTTATACTGACTCAAGGTTTGCCCATGGGTAGCTGTAACCATCTGCGAGGCTGTAAAATCACCCAGTTCTGTGAGCCTTGAGTGTCTGCAAGAGTTTGTGAAAGCTGAGGCACCACGTTTGTCCTGGGCTGTCTGTCACCTCCTTTTTGCTATTCAGTCCTTGACAATAACAGGATTGAGACCTTATTGGTCAAAAGGTGAAATTTCCTTTCTTTAGGAACAATTACTTTTCCTAGCAATGCACCTTATCCATATTCCCTATGGAAGACCCTGCTCTGATTGTAGGGCTTGAACCTTGGCCTAAGCTGAGGACAGCTTAAATTAATACATATGGAGAACAAAAGATGCTTTTCTCCCATCTGTGCCCTTCCCCTGGGCCAGCTGGCACAGCTCAGCTGCCAGCACAGATAAACACTGTGCCCACTGGGCAGGTGATGGAACAGGCCCACGAGAATTGCCCACCACAAATTGCTTACTTAGTAGCTTAACTCTTCCTCCACTTGTCCTGAATGCAGTGAGACAACCCACTGAGGAGCAGTAGGAGCTGTTGCTTTTATAACAGCAGCAGCAATAAACCAAACGAAGCAGAAGCTGCGTCGATTTCAGGCTGATTTCAGGCTCAAGTTACGATGGGAGCACAGCATTCACTGATGGGGGTTTTTTATAATCACTCTACAAAACAGGTATGACCTGGGAGCTTTGTATGTGGTATGTATAGGACCTAACCCGAAAGATTCAAACCATCAAGGAAACAAGACCTTGGGGAGGGTGACATTTCCCACTGAAGCTCGGCATAGGGGTCCAGCACAGCTCTGGCAGCACTGGGCACTGATGTCCAAACCAAAATGTGGCCTCTGCCAGCAATAGGCAATTCAATGCTAAAAACAAACAATTCATGCACTCCTCACTCCTCATTTTATTTGTGACAGTCACTAGATGTTCTGGGGATCTCCGGAGTTTTAGGAATAACCCAACATCAACATAAATGGATCAGAGAGGAAAGTCAGAGGCACACTTGCTTCTTTTGCCTCCACTGCCCAGCTGGAGATGAGATTGGCATCACTGTTTACTTGTCATGTGGAGGGAACCTGAAAATTGTTTGGGGTCAATGAGATCTCCAAGATCATCAATTCCAACCATTCCCCCAGCACTGCCAACCTCCCACTGACCCACGTCCCCAGGTGCCACATCCACGTGGCTTTTAAATCCCTCCAGGGATGGGATTTCCACCACTGCCCTAGCTGGACAGTTCTTTCACAGATGGAATTTTCCCTACTATTCCCTATTCAAGCTAAACCTCCTCTTTGCAACTTGAGGCCGTTTCCTCTTGTCCTGTCACTTGTTACTAGGGAGAAGACATCAACCCCCATGTGGATCCACCCTCCTGTCAGGGAGCTGCAGAGAATGCAAAGGTTCCCTGGAGCCTCATTATACGAGATCAGTGCACAACAAGAGACTATAAATGGAGCACCCCCTATCCACCCCTACCTCCCACTGGAGGAAATACAAATACAGATAGAAAACCCAGAGCTCCCTAAAGAATTCAGATCTCAAACCTACATGAAACAAACCCACAGCAGCTACCATTTGAAGGCAGACCAGAAATGGATTTTCAGCGTGAGCCACAAGTAACAATTAAATCAAAGCTACCAACTGAACTCCTGCTGCCACATTTTGCTGTAATGGTCTCTACCAACTCCTAGATTTCTGATGACGGTAGCAGCCTGCAAATAGGTTCTCGTGGGAGAAAATGCCCTGGGTTTTCATTTTTTGTTTCTAAAAGGGCTTGATCATCTTATTTTTAACCCTAGCAGTCACTACCTGTCCCCTGTGATGCTGCTGTGCACTGTGCTCAGGTGCATCAAGAACTTCTGCTCAGGAAGAACAGTCACCATCCCACACCTGACTCCTGTGAGAGCCATTAAACTAATTAACAATGAGAGAAAAGGCTCAGGGCAAAGGGATTTATGAAAATAATTCCAGAACCAAGCCAAGTACAATGAGATGAACAAGTCAGCAAAAGATGAAGGACCTTCCCCATTTCCTTCTTTTCTCCTCACCCAAACTACACAACAAAAATAGCAAAGTGGTGCAGTCAGGAGTGCTCACAGGGGTGAGGGATGTTGGGAGAGGTGTGAGGCTGAGGCTCTGGGGCAGCTGTGGAGTCAGGCCCTTTCCTCTCCAGGACTGAGGAGCACTGCCCTGTGTCCTGTCCTGCCCCGGAGGTGACAGCATGGAGACACAGCCAAACACAGGATGCAGCTCCCAGAGCTGGATTTGAACAAGTAATTCCATGAGGTGTTGTTAACTGCGCTGCAGTGGCTGAGAAGTGAGAGGTCACTGATCATCACAGCTCAGAACGGGCTCCCTGACACACACACACAGCAAGTGGCAAAAGCCCAGTGAAATAACACAGAGGCTCTAGATAAGGCTCACACAGATTCGCTCCTTCTGGGATCCCACAGACACAGAAGTTTTGAACAGCAACCTGCCCACAGGACTGGCCCTGCAGCTCCCACTGCTGTGCCCTCCTCCTCCAGTCCCGTCTCTGGCACCACCACATTTCTTTCCATTTTTACCACTCTGTGGTACAATTCTGTAACCTACCCCTCTGCCTCAGACTCCTCCAGTTTCGAAGGACTGGAGATAACAATCAAGTAGAAAGATAATTTATCTTCCTCTTATTTTTCTGACTAAAAATAGGCACATGATATTTCATGTCTTCCACGGACTTTGGCCTTCTTCTATCCTTTCTCTCCACACTCTGTCCTTCATTAAATTATCTCATTCTTTTTGTAACATAATGGAAATTAATCTTTTCCCTGTCCTGTTTGATGCTAAATCCTTTCATACCCATTCACCGATGAACAAATTTCTCCCCAGTCACTGATACAAACCCCACTTTATCAGTCTCTTTTTCTTTCTGACTATCCCCACTCCAGCTCTGCTGCAGCTGGCTGAATCCAGTCCTTCTCCCATGCCCCCAGGGCAGCTTCAGCTCATGCTCTGGGGAATCCACCAAAGAGCAAGAAGGAGAGGCAAAAGAAAGCAAAATACTCACAGTATTTAACCCTTCATTTGTAGTATCTAGAACTATAGAATTCAGGTTCAGGCTGGAAGGGAACCCTAAAGATCATCCAGTTGCACCTCCTGCCATGGGCAGGAACTCCTCCCACCAGATCAGGGTGCCTCAAGTGCCATCCAGGCTTGGGCGCTGCCAGGGATCCAGGGGCAGCCCCAGCAAATCTGGGCACCCTGTGCCAGGGCCTGCCCACCCTCCCAGGGAACAATTCCTGCCCCAAATCCCATCCATTGCTGCCCTCTGGCACTGGGAGCCATTCCCTGTGTCCTGTCCCTCCAGCCCTTGTCCCCAGTCTCTCTCCGGCTCTCCTGCCACTGAAAGGAGCTGTAGGTGTCCCCAGAGCCTTCTCTGCTCTGGGTGTCTCTCCCAAGTGCCCAGTGCTCTCTCTCCTCTCCTGCCATCCACCCTTGCAACTCAGGCCCCCAGGTCGCTCTGCCCTGTGCCCTCCCAGTCTGGTCAGCACGGACTGCTCAGGGTTATTTGCCTGCTCTCAGCACAGGCTGTTCCTCAAGCACACCCCAAACCCTGTCATTCTCCAGGCTGGGTTCAGCAAATGCCCCAGTGCTTGAAGGAGCACAGCTCTGGTTTCATCCTACCCTTCTATCTGGGACACATTTTGACTCCACTGAGCCACAAATAGAAAACCTTCTCAAAAGAAATTCTTCCCCTCAAACAAGCACAACTTCCAGACAGCAACACCACATGGGATCCATATTAAAAAAACAGGACATGCGTCCTGCATGTGCTGCTCCCTTCAATTAAAAGCAGTTTTGACCTTTTCCTGGAATTCCAAATCCCACTAAAACTATCTCTTTTCATGATGAGTTTCCACTCAAAGCCTATTTATGTCACACTGGTCACTGTAATGATCAGGTTTACAAGAAAAACCAGTCAGCTTGTGAACACATGAACACCACATGAGCTGGTAATAGCCCGAAAACAAGTGGCTTTTCAAATCGAACATACAAGTAGTCTCTCTTCTCCCCAGTGTTTCTATTTCCTACAAAATTATATTCAATAGCCAACAGGAAAGCTTTAAGCTTGTTGTAAAAATATACTCAGATGGGGAAGGAGTCTTTTCCAAATAAATGAGAAAGAATATATATTTAGGCAGGGTAAGAGCCTTTCATTCAAAAGGAAAAAGGGAAAAGAACTAAATGAAACTAAACTAACAGCCAGGAAAATTTCTTTTCAGCTTTGTTCAGAGGAAAATGGAAGAAAGCCGATGAATTATAGAAAGCAGGTTCTACTTTGTGAAGTCTATTTTTAACAAAGAATAGGCTCATTTTTTAAGCTAAAAGGAAAAAAAAAATCTTGACTTGCTTTGTGAAAACTGAGCTCCAAAATGAATCAGAGGACAACTTGCCACTTGGACTCTGCACACTGCCTGAACACACAAGGCACAACCAATCTCACTTTTTACATGCCTGACTGAAACAGCCCCAAGAGCCCCACAGGGGCTGAGGCATCACTGGAACCCTGTCTGAGGTCCAAGCGTCTCCTGGCATCCCACAGCCCCACAGGCCCAGCTGCAGTCATTGACCCTCAGGGTGCAGTCCAGGCAGGACCCAGAGCCTTTACACCTTTACCTATACCACAGAGAAATATATGAAATACTGGCTATTTCCCCCTGCCTTTGCTATTCTTTGTTTTCTACTTATTTAATGAAAAGCAAAACCTTTGATCAAGTTCTGTTTAACCAGAAACAGGCTTACCCAAAAACTTATTTTAAGTCCACTAACATGCCTGACCATCAGAGTTGTTTCACTCGAATTATTTATATCTTGATTTTTGATCTCTTATATTGCCTTTATAAGTTTACTGGCATCCTTTAGACATTTATATTCAAAGACCCACTGGATTTAAATAGTTTTTTATTTTCAAATAGACTTGTAAGCACCGCTGTTTGTATGCACTATAGAACTACACAGATGATGCTGGTGAAACCCCCCCCCACTACCTGGGTACTATTAATGTGGTGCTTTGTACCAACTTTACACTTTTAATGGACAAACAGAAAGACAACAATCTGCATGTTTTGTTCACATTATGAGCTCACAACATTTCAAAACCCACAAAGAAAAACCAACCAGGATCGGACACGAAAATTACAATTATGAGTTTAAGAAAAAACATCTAAGGAGAAGTGTAGATTCTTCAAAATCCAAGCTTTTGTTTAAACAGTGTGTTTTTAATCCATGCATTTGCACAAACACAGCATTTCTGAAAGCCCACAGCTTTCCCAGGGAGCAGCAGAAAAAGAAGGGAGTCCCATCCCAGTGCTGTTACACCCCAGTGACAGTCACCAGGGTGAACGAACAGGAGCAGGGGAGAAGGAACACAACACAGCCTAATTAACACACACTGAAAAAGGGGGGGTTGGACACGCTTGTCTGTCATTGAGGAGTTTAAGGCCAATTTACTCCCGGGCAGAGCAAAGCAGTGGCTTGGGGGACACTGAAGCAGCAGAAACAGAGCAAAGAAGCCAGAAATTAACCTGAGCTAAAGCAGCTCCCAAGGGGAGAGGAGGAGGAAGCCCTGTGCCCATGGGACAGTGGCTGTGCTGCTGCTGCACAGAGGAGACAGGAGGGTGACAAGAAGGGCAGGGACAGTGTCCAAGGGAGGGCACAGATGGGGCAGGAGGGTGACAGGACAGGCAGGGACAGGGCCCGAGGGAGGGCACAGACAGAACAGGAGGGTGACAGGACAGGCAGGAGGGCACAGACGGGATAGGACAGGCGGGGACAGGGCCCGAGGGAGGGCACAGATGGGACACAAGGGTGACAGGACAGGCAGGGACAGAGCCCGAGGAAGGGCACAGACGGGGCAGGAGGGTGACAGGACAGGCAGGAGGGCACAGACGGGATAGGACAGGCAGGGACAGGGCCCGAGGGAGGGCACAGAGGTGTCCGCAGGCAGGGTCTCTGCCCCTCTGGGGAGGGTGCAGCGCTCAGGGACAGGGGTACAGCAGCAGGACAGACTCGGGACACGCTGCTCCGCGGGACAGCCGGGCTGACCCCAGGCTCGCTGCCGGAATGGCAGCAGCGGCTCCCGGAGCGGCGCTAGGAACGAGCTCCCTGCCCTGTCTGCCCGGCCCCGCTCCGGCGGCAGCTGCTGCGAGCACAGTAAAGCCGCGTTTGACCTTTTCGGCCGCTCTCCTTTCCTGTGAGCGGCTCTAAATCAAGACACAATACTCGGTGAGAACATACAGAGGAGCCGAAGCGGTGCCGGCTTCCTGCGCTCCGGGCAGCAAACACGGCCCGAGGGGGCCCGGGGCCTGCCCGGCCCCACAGCGGCGAAACAGGGCCTGAGCTCCCTGTCACACACGCCATGGGCTGAGAGAAGCGTGCTCAGCACCTGCTGCCTGCTCCCAAGGCTCTGGGCTTCCTAACAGCCAAAGCTGTCTACCTACGGGTGTGTGTGTACGCAGGAGAAACCATCACCTCTTAAAACAACCGAAACCAGCTGTGCCCAGACTGAGAGAGACACCAAGGGACAGCCCTGCATCTTGGAACAACCAAAACCAGCTGTGCCCAGACTGAGAGAGACACCAAAGAGCCCTGCCCAGCCAGGGATGCTAAATTCTCAACACAGCACCCTTAACACATGAAGCTGGACTGCATTTAACCATGTTTTCTGCAGGTACCCAGCACACAGACACTTTATCTTCTGGCACACGGGGAGCTCAGCCTGGGCTGTCTCTGAGCATGCAGCAGGAGCAGCACAGCCCCTACAGGCTGAGCCCTCTTCACAGGACAAACCCACACAGGCACAAGCACAGGGTGGTTACCATAGCTGAATAATGATTTACAAGTAACTGCAAAGACTGGAATAAGGAAAGCCCAGAATCTTGAATCTCCTGACCCCAGTGAACTTCGAATTCAAAAGCCCATGTGCTTCAAATTTAACTTCTATTACTGACATCTTACTGAAAGCTTAAAAGCTCCTGGATATTTGAATAACCAATGTGTTAAGAGCATTAACGAGAGTTAATCCAACACCACACAAACTATAATTGTTAGCAAATAGTAAGATTAACCACATTAATACACTCAAGTTTTCCATTGCTTTGTTCCTGATTTTGGAATGACACAGAGAAAAGTGAAAGAGTTTTAATCAGATAAATCTGCTTTTGCATGTGGATAGGTAAAATAGATCTCTGGCAAAATTCACACTCACAACCTCCATCACAGTCTGTCTGGGATTTCTTTCTGCATTTATTTGAAGTGAAATCTTTAAAACTCCCTCAGGTTGAACAGCGGGATATCTACAACTGTTCTTTTAAATCCACATGGTACAGAAACATGCATAGGGGAGCACAGCTCCATTTGGACTCGCATCTCCCAGGAATTAATGATCCAAAGGGTTCTTCCTGTGGGCTGAATTTTATGGAGGCTTGAAAACATCCCACATGTTTTACTAATCCAGCGGTCTGTGTCAGCTGCAGGCCTTTTCACAGCCGTGCTGTGCTGGCATCGTGAAGCAGAACAACCCCAGACTACCAGGCCTTCTCCACAAGTAAACAGAGTGGTGAGAGCACCACATGTCAGTCATTCCATCCAGACACATTGCTCCTGGCCTGACACAGCTACAGCTCTGAGCATCTGAGCCCAGCAGCTCAGGGAGTAACTACAAAGCAGGAGATCGGTATAAAAACAGCCTTAAATCCATAAGGTACAATGTGCTCTGTAGAAAAATAAAAATAATAACGTAATTTTATCTAAGTGCTCATGTTTGCAGACAGTAACTTCCGTGACCTAAAGCTCAAGAGCTAAAGGTCATGAGCTGCATGCCCTGCTGTGCAGCAGTGTCTATCAATTCCTCTGAGTAATAAATGCTCTTTCCTCAAGAAGATATATCCTTATTTATGAGCCAGATGCCATGTGATGGGGCACTACTCTGCCAGGGATGAAAGTCCTGGCCTTTCCCAGAACCACTGCAGAATCAGTCCCAGGAGGAATGTGCCAGGAGAGTGCAGGCTGTCAGTGAGGCAGCTCCAACACACCCTATTCCATTAGGAAAAAAGAGCCTTCACACCAAAACACCGCAGTCCCAGGACAGATGAGAATTTACTGCCAAGTGAATCCCAGAGGAGATCCCAGAGTGATCTAATATAAGTATTTGATAGCAGAGGAGACAACGAGAGTTGTTTACATCCTATTTCAGAAATAATGGGCTAAGGGAGATTCTTGGAAATTAATTTCAATTTGATCTAGAGAGTAGGTTTTCAGGATTGGTGGGGGCTTTTTCTCCTCCTTGCTGCTATGCAGATTTCTATAATAAATGCATCTTTGACCACTGGCCCAACAGTCCACAAAGCTTATTTTCAGCTTTATTCAGAGCTGCCGCATGAAAAACCAATCTTGTTTTGGTGATGCTGAGGGTGAGCCCAGCAGAGGTGATTTGGAACTGATGGCATTTTCCTGTGGGATAACACTCTCTGCCAGCAAGGCTCCCACAAACACACGGCAAAATGCTCGGCTGAGACAAGGCACCCCTTGCTGGGAAGGAGCTCTGGAATCATCAGGGGTGATCTGAAGCCCCACAAGCACAGCCTCCAGTGGGAGCTCAAAGCCCCAAACCCCCTGTCACGGGTCCCTGAGCCGTGTGAGCACCAGGGCACTGGTGAGCCAGCTGGGCACTGAATCTGCTCTCAGCAGAGGGAAATGGAGTCTCTACCAAACGCTGCTCCATCAGGAGACGGATGGCAGACAGCTCCGGGTGGCTCAGGGAGGGCTGGGACAGTGGCCAGGGCAGCAGGTGCAGAAAAGCAGCGTGGTCCCAGCTTGCTCAGCTTAGTGAAGGGACCTGAGGATTCTTCTCCTGACAGGTCCACTGAAGCAACCTTTTCCACTGCTGTGTGTCACAACCAGGTGTCCCTGAGCAAAAGCAAAGGTTTCAGGTTTGCTTTACACAGGAAGGATGGGGGGGAAACCACCCACCAACTAACCAACTGAACACAGGAAGCCTCAGCTGGCCCATATATATTATTACTGACATCTTGGTTTTTCAGGAGCCAAATCCTTTTCCCTCCTACACCCTTGGCATAGCCCAGAACAAGGTTTGGGTGCTACAACTGCACTTAACATGCAGTTGCTATAAGAGCAAAAACTTATGAAGAAAATATCTAGATGATTCTTTATGGTAAAAATAAAGCATACAAGGAAAAATAGGAAACTTCAAAACCATGGACAACTCAAAAGAAGCAATTTAGAGAAACAAAGTCCTGAAAGGAAAACAGTTTTGCTCAATTAATAAAACACTGCTCATGAGTTTCAAGGAAGCCAAAGCACCAGAACTGATACATGCAACTGCAAATAACCATCCTCAGTACTCCCTTAAGTTTCCACAAAAGGCCATCAGACATCTGGCAGAGATGCAAGCTTAGAAAGATGTAAGTTGGCAGAGATGCATGCAGCCCTTTGTGAAGTGTTTCATCCAGCCAGCTTCAGCAAAAGCAAAATCTCAAATGAAATACACATGCTTTACTATTGCTTTCAAAACAGGTGCACATTTAAATCTGGCATTTATATTCATTTGGAAACCCAAATAATAAGCAATACTGAAACAGTGGTTTTTAGATGTCTGGAATACTGGTATCTCCACATCTTTAATTGAGTATATAAATCTTATGGATTGTGTTTGGGTCCCAGTTATAAAAAAGAGCCTCTCATTGTATTGATCCATTCACAGTTGTAAAATCCTTGGACTTCTACACATAAAAACTGGATGTACAGTCAGGATACACCTTACAATAATACACCAGGGCTCAATCCTCTTGTTACAGTGGAAAAACAAGAAAAAATCCCAAACACAGTATGCTTTGAAAGAAAACATTTTTCTATTACCCCACCCCTCAGACAAAAATGCATTTTATAGTATAAAATGGAGTTTTAGCAGCTTTCATAAAAGAAGAAAATACACATGAGATTAAACAAAAAATACATTCCAAGCTGCTTTGTGCAACACTGTATTAATTCATATGAGGCTACTACAGTGTCAAAAATGCAGCACTGATGGCAATTCTGGAATTCCAGAAACCCTTCACTGCCCTGAGCACTGATGGGCAGCAGCTCATCATTCCCACGAAGGACACCTGCCCAGTACTGCCCAGGGGCAGGGTGGGCAGCACCTCTGACAGCACCTTCTACCTCACAGAAAGCAGCCGTCAGTCCCAGCCCCTCCAGTTAATGGGATGTGTGCACAGAATTTCCTCGTCCCGGGGGAGAGGCAGAAGTGACGCCCACTGCTGTCACCTGGCAATCCTTCTTTTCCCACTTCCTTTCTGAATTCCAGCTCCCCCAGAAGCTGAAGCAGGAGAAAGGCCCCAGCTGTGTGCCCAGGCAGGTGTGTGATGCCCAGCAGTGCTGCCCCACTGCCCCTCAGCCCGGGCAGTGCCCTCTGTGCCTGTGCAGGGCAGGGACACGTCCTTCCTGGGCTGTGTTCCAGGTCTGCTCTGCTCCCACACCCTCCCAGCCCCTCTGCAGCACCAGCCAGCCCTGGGTGCTGGCTGAGGCTGCAAACAGCTGCCACCAGGCTCGGTGACACTTGCCACAGGTGCTCCACGTCACCTAGGCTGGGGTCAGGGCGGCAGGAGCTGGGGGTCTCTACCCACCCTGCTCCCAGCAGGTGCTCACTGCAGGCTCTCAGGGACATGTCCAGGGGCTGGAGCATCCCTGAGGATGCAGACTTGCAGACCCTGCTCAGACCCTTCCCCACACCTCCCTGTACCCAGGCTTCCTTCTCCAGGCAAAAAAAAAAAATTATATATATATATATTGTTCCTGTGCATATAATCTCTTCAGGGTTTCACTTTGCCTTTTTTGCCATTAACTTCAAAGTAAAAGTCAACTCTCCTGTGGGTGCATTTCCACAGGAAATCCTGCCCCTCGTTCACTCTTATCCTTAAAGAGAACCATTTCCTTTGGCTTGAAAGCAAACTGCCTCTAGCCCTGTGCCACAGTGAATACTGTTTAACACTAAATATAGACTCTGAAGGAAGGAAACATCAGGCGGACAACAGCAGCGAGGGGTGTCAGCGTGCAGTGTTGGATGAACACACTCTGCTAACACAAAACCTGCAGAATAACCAACAGTGAGATCACAGCTTCTCTTGAGTTTGAGGGGTGAAAAAAAAAAAATCAACTGTTGCTGAAAATAAATTTTAAAAATACCCAAAGCAAAAAAAGCATGCACAGATCAGAAAGACACCCTGCCAGCACTCCAGCCTCACAGGATCCTGACTGTTCCTCCTCATGTTAACGGTTACATTCACTTGAGCATTTTATGTTTTTATGTGGATTTTGGTCAGCTCTGAAAGCCTGTTGTTTTAAACTGGGAGGTCTCCCACACTGCACAGAACCCAGCATACAATACCTGGTGCCCCTTCTCTGCTGATCACCCCAGCCCCACAGCTCCTCAGCCCAGTCACTCACAGCTTTCCCTGGGAAAGTGAAACCTTATTCATAATAACCCAAACACCATCTCAAGAGTTTGTGTGTTCAACCCCACATGAGAACCCATGGCACAAAGAGTGACACCTAATTCCAG
The DNA here is from genome assembly GCA_025920805.1 of Petroica traversi. Lineage (NCBI taxonomy): Eukaryota > Metazoa > Chordata > Aves > Passeriformes > Petroicidae > Petroica > Petroica traversi. The sequence continues at coordinate 299,886 of JAHLSL010000018.1, forward strand.
TTCTGTCTTCAAACCATTGCACAGCTGCCACAACACAAGGCAGCAGTGAGCAGCAGTGTAGCCCAAACTGGGAGCTGCTGCACCCTTTGGTTATTTCCACTCAAACATCTGGCTGGGAAAGGAGGATGCTGGAGCTTGCCAAAGCACCCCCAGAGGGGAGCACCAAAGCTCTTCTACACCCATCTACAAAATTATTCACAAGACACAGACAGGAATAGAGACTTCATATTTAAAAGTTACGTGTCTGGAATGTTTTTCCTCATTGTAACCAAGTCTTACTTAGATAAGAGACAAGACTGCAGCAAGAGGATTGATGCACACATTTCCCCAGAACTACTGAGCTCTTCCCAACCTACTGTACATACAGTCTGGCACACTGGACTTGAATAAGCACGTACTTGAAAATTAAAATGCAAGTCAAGCACTGCAAGAGCATGTACTCTGGGACCTCCTTATCAGCGGGAAAAGTGTTTCAGAGAAAATCACTCCCTTTTATTACACAACATTCACCAGCCACTGCTGCTGACAGGACAGACTTTGGAGGGAACAGAGGGAAGACATCTTCAGTTGAAAAAACTTACTTTCCATGTCCAAAACCCCCCCCTATAATCACAAGTAAGGGCGAGTCTGCCACAGGATGGGCCCCAGGAAGGGAGGTGACTCCACGCTGGGGGCAGCTTGTGCTCCTCTGGGATGTTCTGCAGCTGCTGTGATCACACTGCTACTGCTGAAGGCTCAGACAACCCTGCTCTGCGTACAAGACATTAAAAAAGCCAAGCACAAAAGCCCATTTCCACAAACATGCTGTGGACACATTTATCCAACCAGGCTCATTCAACACTAAAGCCAAATGCGTGGCATCACAAAGTACCAGTGGAAACCCCACAGCAACCAGCTGGCAATAACACTGCTGCAGCCAAAATTCATTCTGTGTCCATGCTCCAGAAATTCAACTCCACTATGGAAAATATTGTATATTTAAACCTAACTATTCAGAGATATCCTGTTTGCAGTGAGGTAACACCTCTATTTTTCTCTGTCACAAGGAAGTGCACTTCACCTAGTATCAACATTCCTCATGGTGCTGGAATGGCTCTTTTCCTGTTTAGGAAAATGGGCTTCAGGCTCCAGTTAAACTCCGAGAAAAAGTAAGGACAATTTTATTGACCTTTTTCTCCATTAAATTTTTTTCATATTTTGAAACATCCCAAATGAATTATGGGTTACACTGGGAAAAGTCACCTTGATTTTCCTCTGATCACCTGAAAGAGATGAAACTGCAATAGACTCATCACTGGCTACCATGGCACGAGGATGCATTTCAGGACAATGCTGCAGACCTGGGGACACACTCACAAGGACAGCTGCACATATTTCTCTAGGAGAGCTCTGGAAACATGTATTTATGCTGTAATATGTTTATTTTATTTAAAAAACAAGTATAAAGCTGTCCTTAAATTCAGGATTGAGAATTAGGATTATCAAGACAATTGCCATTCCCTTGCACTGGAAACCACCCCACAGTCCTCAGGCTGGAGCTGGTGCCTTCCAACAGAGAGAGCCCACAGGCAGCAGGAGGAGGGAGGATGGAGGCTGCAGCTCAGGAACCACCCTCAAGCAACCCTGTGCATCAGACTCTCTACACTAAGATTTTTTTCTCTGTGCAACACTTTTCTTCATTGACAAACTGTTCTCCACCTCGTGGCACCAACAAAATCTACAGCCCATTCCAGAGGAAAAGAGTTATGGAAACTGTCAAAAACTACAGCAAATAATTCAACATCACATTAATTTAGTTTAAACAATAGCAACTGTTTCCATCCTTGAAATGGATTTCATTTTTCAGAGCAGCTCAGCACTAAAAACTTGGTCTCTCACCAATTCCAGCCCTCCTGGAAGACTGCAGCAATTGACATTTCCCAACACACTCACACCACCCACCATGGGTCACCAGTGTCCCACCATGGGGAGCAGAGCCCGGCCACACCCAGTGTCCTCCCAAACCCACTCTGACACACAGAGGCACAAGGAGGACTTTTAATAGGTGATCTGAAACTTCAGATCCCCATGAGAAATGACATTTCCTCCCTCAAAAAGGTTAAAACCTACACTCAACTGCTAGAATACTTTCTTTATTCACAAAGCAAAGGGCACTTCACTCTGTATTTTAAGAAAACAACTGAAAAGTGAAAATTCTCTTCCTGCCCTGTGCTTATAGCCTTCTTACACACCCAACTGGCTTTTGTTTCCCTCTTAAGTTTTCACACAGGTATTTTCCATAGTAACACAAAATTTACTCAACTACAGTTATAGGTTAATAAAACTAACCGGAATTATTTATTAATGCACTCCTAGTTAGTATCTGGTATACACAGGCTGTCGTATACCTGCTTTGTATCTCTACTTGAAACTAAAAAGGTTTGATAAGCTGGGATTAGCTACATCCATCCCTGTACATTGTTCAACTTCAGAAGTCCCCACAGTCAAATCAAAACAGAAGCTTCAGACTTTCTCCCAAATTCCACAGCAAAACATCAAGTTTTTTACACTTCTTTCTCTGGGGCTCAGGAGCTCCTGAGCTGCCAGCACAGGTGTCCTCATGTGACAAGTGCACCATGAAGGTGCTGGCACTGGAGCTCAGTGTCAGCTCACCTGCTTTGCCACTTATTCTATTTTGAGAACAGATGATTCAAAGTGACAGGGCACAGCTTAATACATGCAGAATAGACCTGCTCTTGTTTTCAACCATAATTGTCCTGTCAGAGATCCTTAAAGGCACACCCAACATCTGAACCATGGTAAAACTCCAGAATTTTCCTCCCATTCTGATTTCCAGTCTTTAATTAATAAGGATATTAACCATGGTGATCATTTCACAGTTCACACTGATTAGAGTGCAAACCACAGTAAATGATGAAGCTGTGACCACTCCTGAGGGCACAGCAGGGCTCTAGAGGCTGCAGCCTTCCTTGGGTTTGGGTCTCCTCATCTGACTGATGCATGGAGCAGCCCCAGCCCCAACCCAAAATTAGGGCATGTGACAAGGAATCTGACCACACTCAGGGGAACGAGGGTATGAGGATATCACTGTGGAGCAAGGCATTACCCAGGGAGCAGTAAGGTGGTTATTTCCTCCTCTTCTTACAGCAGTCTTCCAACAGCCTGTGGGGCCACCCTGCACCCCCACCAGGTTTGTCCTGGGGAGCCAGTGTCCCTGTAGGGCACGGCCAGGTTTGTCCTGGGGAGCTGCTGTCCCTGTAGGGCACAGCCAGGCCATTCTCTGGCCACCCCAGGGGCTGCAGCCAGGGCAGAGTTTGAAGGGGCCCCGTTTTCAGTGGGACAGCACAAGCTCTGGTCAGCATCTTTAGACACATCCTTCTGTGCAGCTTCACAGTCAGAAAACATTCAGGATGAAAACAAGAGATTCACAGCCAGATCCCAGTAGGGGTTCCCCGGGCATCCATCAGACTGGGCTTCTCCCTGGCACCATCCCACGCAGATGGGCTGTTAATGAAGTGACCCAGATTACACATCCTCAACTTGGTTTTCCACTTCAGCTGTGACTTTTAAGCTGTAATTATATTCACAGCCCAATGACAGGAGTGTATTTGGGCAGATTCTCAAATTCCAGACAGAGCCACAGCACACACAAAATTAACCACGAGTACTTAGCTGCAGACTGGTAGAAATGATGCTCAGGGCAGCCACTGGATCTAACCAGGCTGGATTCCAACCACAGGCTGCAAATTCCCTGACCCCAAAGAACACTGCCTGTGTGTGAGGGGTGGGTGCATTCCTGTATATCCACCTCTCTCTCTGTCTGCTGTGAGGAATTAACGTCCTTGAGGTGCAAACTCCGGCACTTGCAGACTTTTGAGTGACACTTTTTGCTATAGAGCAAGACAACCCCTGGTGCTGGGAGTTAATTACACAGTGGGGACACAGCAAGACCGTGCAGTTTACAGGGAGCAGCAGTGGAAACGAGTGAGTACCAAAAGTAGCACTGCCATCAAGGTGAATATTTCACTGACTTTTAAAAGCCAAGCAAGTTGACAGGATCAAAAGTTAATTAAATCCATTTTACTTCTAATTGTCTGCCACTTCAGGATTATCATACGGTTAAAGTATGAGCAAGAAGGGTGTAATAGCGTCATTCCATATTTACGAAAGGAAATAATTTCATTTTTTAATTAAAAAAAAGCCCCAGCTTCATTAGTATTTTTTAGAAAACTTGGAATAACTGTGGATTACTTTTTTTTTAATTCTTCATTCGCAGTTCCAACACACAACCAGAGACAAAACCACTTCACTCAGTAGCCTTAAAACTCAGAGTCAAGGTTGCTCAGGAAATACCTTCTAATTCCACCAGAGGTGATCCTGGAAGCAGCCCTAGGCTTCCAGAACAGAAGTGTATTGTTGAAGGCAAGTGCCTGCTATTCACAGCTCTTCAGTGAGGCTGTTGAATACGGCAACTATTAACAGAACGGAACAGGGAGAGAAAAGCATCATTGTTCCCACACTGACCAAATCTTGCCTCTACTGTAAATATGTTAGCAAACACTTAACAGCACAGCGCCTTTGTGTCTTCTGTACCTATGCAAACATCTCATTATAGTTTTATTTCCCTCTCAGAAGGCTCTCCCATCCCAAAACATTCCTTCCTATCAATTTTTTGTTGACAAAACAAGAACAAAATCCTGATTTCTTCCCCTTACTGTTGATAGGAGTGAGCCAGCTGAATCTTCTCTGAAGGGAACCACCAGGAGTGATGCACTCCAGCCTTAAAGACAGGTATTTACCCCACAAGATCCAACTCGAGGTAGTCTGAACACTGCTGTTCAAAATCAACAGATTCTTTCTGAAACCACTGCTATCAAATGATATATAAGTGCAAATACATAGTGTTTTTAACCAAACTGTCATACATTATAAGTGTGACTTAATGCATTGAACAGACATTTCCATCACAGGAAATAAAGCAAATATACCAATTAAAAGAACTTTTAAATATCAGTGAAAATATCGAGGACCTGGTCTCCAAGTCCATTTTGGAGCTTTTGAAGCATTTTAACCTGCGCTTCACCCTGTGTTATCCAAGATACATTATTTCCAACAACGGCACAAAGCACTTAGTGCGGACCTCAACAGCGCCCAAGGCAAAGCTGGAGCAGATGCTGAATGTCAGGCTTGCTCTTCCCAAGCAAACCCTTTGTCAGGCTGCAGACCAGCAGGAGAGCAGTGCAGCGAATTCCAGCTCTCTCCATCCTGGAAAACAGGGAAATGCAAGCCACAAAATATCCCCAGATAAAACTTCTGTTTCCCCTTAGAGAGCATTAACCCCCAAACACTTCCCGCACTTACTTCCGATCTCATGAAATGCTTAAATTTTCACTAAGTCCCTAATCCCACTCTCCCAGCTGGCACCAGGCATCTCATCTCAACCTGTGTCCTGGGCACTGGTCACAATCTGCTTGGCCACACAGCCCTGTCCCTTCCCTTGGGTGGGGTGTGATGTGCTCAGGTCCCCCAGCTGGCCCCACGCTGCTCATGAGGAACGTGTGGGTGAGAGGAGCAGCCAAGGAGCAGCCAAGGAGCACCTGAGTCACTTCAGTGCATTCCCAGCACTGGACACCTGCCCTGACTCCCCTGGCACTCCAGCTCTGTCTCACTTGTGGAGACAGCCCGGGCTCATGGGCCACCAAAAGCCACGAATACAGCTTGTCAGCAGGGTGGTGGGGAAGAGGGACAGATTGGGGCTCATGAGCTGAGAAGGCCTGCCCTAAATTCCACCCCCCACCCCACCCAGTTTGCCCAGTGTCTTCCTCTAGAGCAAGTCCCATTTCTGTGCAAGTATTTGAAACCAAAACAGAAAAAAAAGAGGTCCTCAACAGTGCATTAATCAACCTAGATATGTATCTAAAGGAATTCTACAGGGAAAACAGGAAAATATCTGCCTGGGCTTCCTAACTGTGAAAACACTCTAAAGTTTTGAACTGGTTTGTCCAGGCACTCACCAGATGACCACCCACTCACTGAATGGAGCCCCCCCAGATGTCCCTCAGTGCTGCTGACCAGGATTCCCAGGGACACTGCCCACCTGTGCTGGGATGTGCAGCCACCCCAGGCTGGACCCCGTGGGACACAGACACTGCACAGACACCTCAGTGCTGAGCCCAGTGCCAGCTGCTGTCCTGGAGGAGGCCCTGCCCTCAGCTCTGTCCCAGCGCTGCTGGATGCCCTAGGCAGGGATGATTTATTTGTTCCCTGGTACGTGTAGCAGCATCTCCCTCACTCATCTTTTGTACAAGAGCAAGACAAAGACATAAATGTAACAGACAGATCTGGGGTTTATTACTACATTGAGAGTCTGAGCTTAATGTTTAAAAGTCTTTTCCTCAGCCTTATTAACAGCAGAGAGCCAGGCTTCTGATGTCAGCAGCCAGCTCATGTCCAAACAGTTTCTGATCCTGCTGTACATAAACTGAGCTCCACCACAGCTCAAGCCAGCACAGAGCCTGATGTCCTGCACGAGTGGCACAGGCAGAGCCACTGCAGTGGGGAGGGATGGAGGGCACTGGCAAGGCTGGGATCCAGTGTGCTCAGATCGAGAGTAGATAAATCCTGAAAAGATTTTGCTGCTTTGGCCCCTCCACCTTCCCAGCTGCTGCAGCTCAGTCAGGGAAGCTAAAAATACTTTACTTTCTAAAAATCCCTTTTCCATGTGAGGCGGAGCTGTGGTTACCACAGAGATGGCACCACGCAATCCCCACAGATCGCTGCACATCCTGGACGGAGCTCTGAAAGAATGTTCTGATGAAGGGCAGATCGTGCCCGCAGCCAGGCTCACCTCCATGGTCACACAGTCCAGAGCTGCTCCAAGAGGGGGTGGTGACTGTCACACAGGAATATCAGTCTGGCTGCCTGACAGCACCAGAAGGGAGGAGACTCCCTCTTTTTAGAGCAAACATCCACAGAAACCACTGCCCCATATTCCAAAGATTCCAAATTTGAGTACCAGTTCATTTACACATTATCTTGCTTATGAACAATTAAGCCTTCTGGACAAGACATCTATTGAGAACTCATTCCATTTCCTATCTTACTGTCAAACACAGTAATTCTTCAAAGCCAGGAATGCTGCAGGCACACAGCCCTCCTGGCAGTGCCAACAGTCTCCCAACAAATCCAGCAAGCCATGGTGCTGCTCATGATGCAAAGCTGAGCCTGCTTTGAATCTTTCAAAGTCCAAGAAGAAAATGTCACTGGTATGTTTCTGAAAGATTTGTCCTATTTTAGCACAAGGGATTGAAAATTACAGTTCTATTGCTCTACTGATATGTGAGCAGCAGGGAAAATGATAAGAGAAAGGATGGTACAGTGTAAAAATGAGGACAAGTACAAAAGAATATCCTAAACAAAAAGAGGGGAAAAAAAAGAAAAAATATCCCTGCATAGAAGCCTTACCAAAAATCATCCCAGATTAATAAATTTTCTGCACAGCCTTGCAGAAAGCTTGATATTCCAACCATCACCAAGAGATATTAAAAGACCAGGAAACAGGGTGGTTTTGAAGTAAGAAATACATTTCCCAAAAACATCCTTAGTATAAGAAGCTAATGAATGCAAAGCCAAACCACCCTTCTCAAATCCATGGCCCTCAGCAGCTGAGTGCCAGATATCCCAAGTCAGATCCCTCTAAAAGGTCAGTGACAGACACCCTCCATCCAAGCCCTGAATTTTAGAGAAAAAATAATATTATCTCCATTTACTAAGCCTGGAATGACAGGACACAGGGACAGGGAATGGATCCCAGTGCCAGAGGGCAGCAATGGATGGGATTTGGGGCAGGAATTGTTCCCTGGGAGGGTGGGCAGGCCCTGGCACAGGGTGCCCAGATTTGCTGGGGCTGCCCCTGGATCCCTGGCAGTGCCCAAGGCCAGGCTGGACATTGGGGCTGGAGCAGCCTGGGACAGTGGGAGGTGGCCCTGCCATGGGGATGGAACAAGATGAGCTTTGAGGTCACTTCCATCCCAACCCATCTGTGACTCTGTGACTGAATACAAGGGTGCAAATCAGGCTGACACTTTAAAGCAGGGTCACAGCTGCCTGTCTGCTCCCTGGGAACTGTCCCTGTGCACAGGAGAACAGTTAACACCCTTACACAGGACACACCTGCAAGTGTCATTTCTTTCCTTGGTTTCCCAATGGTTCCCACACTGCCCACAGGAACAGTACCACCAATCCCAACGCAGAGAGCCAAGGTTGTCTAAAACTCAGCAGCCACAACCAGTCATTTAATTCATACTTAATGGAAATCTCCAAATTAATCTCACACATGATACCAACTAACAAGAGTTTTCTGTAGGTTCTGAACATCCATCAGCTGCTTCTGTGAGACTCTCATTCTTGAATAATTTAAAACAGGCAGTATCACTCTCTCTGTCTCTTTCTCTCCTCCCTCCCCCCCCATTTCTCATTCCTGTCAGTACACACAAACATTCTGCAATAGCTTTCAGAGTTCAAAAGGAACCACAACATCACAGCTGGCCTCTGATAAATTCCACCTACATTCCCGTACACTGGCTGTAGAACTTATAAATTAAATATTTCTATTCTCAGCAGATTAGATTGTTGAGAGAAAGCAGATGCCAGGAAAGCTGGAAGCATCATTACTGCCAAGGGCTCCTGCAATGCCTGGGAATTAATTAGGTGAGATAAGAACGAAGGTGAGGGCATAAAGCAATCCACAGGCTTTGCTGTGCATCAAGGCGGGGAACAGGGAAGAGCTTGCAAAGCCTGTCTGCTGGCACACCTGGAATGGAGCTGAGCCCCAAAGCACATGAATAAAACATGCTGGCAGGCATCTGAGACTGGCACATTGGGAACACGGGAATGGCTTGTAGGACAAGTCCAATCTGCTTCTCCTTTCATCAGCAGGGAGAAAGCTTCTCAGTGGGAGCTTTCCCTGGGCTGTGTGCTGGGAAGGAACAACACAGTTACCTGTCCAACGCCCTCTCCAGAGCCTTAGTAAAAGCTCTGCTCCCATCTCCTCCTTCTCTGCCATGGAAATCTGCATCTTAAGGATGAAGCCTGGGAAGAGTTCCACATTTTGTTTGTGGCACCTTGGCTGTTGTGCTTTGACCATGTGTGATACCAAGGGAAAATCAAGGGGTCTCCTTGCAGAGCACAGCTCTAACCTGTGTTTGCAAAGCTATACAGAGAGAGGGGAAAACCAGAGGAAGGTTGGAACAGAAAAAAAAACAGGAATTGGGTCATGCCCAAATTGATTGGATGAAGACAGACTGAATGAAGGAGGCTGTTTCCTGACAAACACAAATCTGTCACACAAAGTGCACCCCAAATATTCACCACTGTACCTGGCCACAAAGTCTTTACCTGGAGCTTTGGCTTTGAATAATTTCACTGCAGAATTCATCTCTTAAGATGAATTCCCATGGACAGCTGCTGCTGAAATGATTTTCCAAAGACAAAGATTTATCAGAACTCTAGTCCTTTGACACAAAAGAACTTCTGTGGAAGATGAAAAAGCCCCAGAATGGCAGTTTTCATCCTGCCAGGTATCTCCCTGCACTGAAAACACTTGAATTACATTACAGAAGTCCATGGGAAAAAAGTTCCACTGTAAGAGTTTGTGAACACTGCACCCTGTCACTCAAAACCCAGCCTTCTGGTTAGTCCTTCCATCTCTGTTTTACCTAAGAGGCAAGTGTATGTTTCCATCATTACAGCCTTAACCTGAAGATACAGTGCCCTCAGTTTATGTACATCCGTGTATAATAATTGATGAAGGCAAACAAAATACAATAAAAATATTGCACTACAGTGCAAAACTTGGTTTTATCAATTTTCAGAAAGCTGCCCAAGGAGATGGTTCAGGAAAAAAAGAATTAAAATGCAGCAACACTTTCAGGCAGCTGTTAACTGCAGTTGCAGCATTCATGCTCGAGCATCAGCTGGAAATCCACGTTATTTGCACCGAAACACAGAACATCATGAGAGAGGCTCCCAAGGAGCGTGGGAATGGAATGGCAGAGTTTGAGACACACACAGCCAGCCCTTTACAGCCAGTGACACAGCGAGATTATTTTCATACAACCCCTTTTCCAGTAATTCCTACAGTTTGGGAAGAAAAAGTCACTTCAGCGAGTATCTGAAAAAAGGCATATTAATCCCTAACACATAAAGGTCTCATCAAAACCTTAAAGGATTTGCTAAGCACAGTTATTAATACTTTGCCTGTCTGCTTTGATTATATTTGGCATAGTTTCCATATGGAAACTTACACTAAATTTCATCAAGAGCTTTACTTTGTTTAAAACATCTATCCATCTAATGTAATAAATATTTGCAGATATAGGAAAACATCACCTTTGTGGGTTATCCCGGAAGAGTGAAAGAATTCACACACAATTTCACTCCAATGCTTCCCTCTTCCTTCCTGAATAATACACACCTTATCCTCCAACTCAATCCTCAGCTGTTTCACTTTGAATACAGCTATTTTGGCTTCACTGCTTGTATTTGTGGAAAATCCTGTTTGTTTTCTTTGCACCAAAAGGCTCCAGGGTTCACTGAAATTACTTACATAGATAAACCTTATGAAATCTCCCATCAAAACAAAATAAAGTTATTGGATGTAACAGCAGCATACTAATCAGTCAAGTTACAAAAAAACCCCATAGAGCTGACAAACCAGTAAGAACAGATACTGCAGATATCAGTACTGTCATCTTTCCCTTGTACACAGTCATTGTTTTTGTGTGATATTTAATGAAAACCCACTAAATTATCCAAGAACTAGAAGCAGCCCTGACAAGGTCAAAGCTTGGATCAATAATTTCACGTAATTTTCATTAAGATTGTCCTTACAAGTTCACATCTAAGACTCAAAGTTCCACCAAGTTATGAGGGTCTCAGGAATCAGTCAGGTCAGGACCTGGACCCACGTTTGGAGATGCCCTGACCTGAGCCAGACCCCCTCAAACACAGCCCCTGGTACAGAAATGCCAACCAACCCCTGGCAGAGCTGTGCCCCAGGGGCTCAGCACAAGGCTCCTTCCCCCCATGGGTGGGGATCCAACCACAAACACAGGGACATGTGCACTTTCACCTTTTTACTGGCTAAATATAAAGATGTGACTTAGATCATCTCATGGGTAGGAAGGACTGACATCAGTATGGGAGGTACGTATTGCTGCAACACATCAACTAATAAAAATAATTTGAAAGGAAGAATACAGCAATTGTGAGTGAGGTTTTAACCTTTAGCTATTTGTCAGGTTTAAAAACTAGCAGAGTATTAAACTTGAGTTATCTTGAAAAGAACCCATTTTGCTTGACAAATTAAAAAAGGTCTATTCCAGACATGCTAGTCCTAAACATTGTTGAACTACCAAAATTAGCAGTTACTTGGTAAAAATCCAGGAACTGGCATGTTTTCCTTTCGCTGTTATCTCCAGTGCTCCATGACAGAGTGTTGCTGTCCTTACCAAGGGAGCAGCAGAGCCCTGGGCTCACATTCTGCCCCCAGGGACCAGTCCCTCACAGAGGCTGCCAGCAGCTTCTCCCAAGTACGGCTGCTCTCACAAAAACTTGGAGGTTTTTCTTGGTTGGTTTTTTTTTTAACAACTGTCTCTTATCCAGGATATACATTAATATTTCAGTATTTGTGTGACATTCCATGGAGATGGCTGTGATTCTGGGCAAGAGCCCTGCCTATCCTCTTCTGCTCCAATCCTTGTTCCCATTTCTGGATCCCACTGCAGGGGTGAACCTAGAAGTTGCAAACTATTCAAAACTGAGCGGCTCCTGTGCATTTATGGTGTGTGGCACAGAGGGGTCTCTTCATTTCTAGGACATGACCCTGCACAGGCTTTCAGGATAAACGCCCACCACCTCCAGCAGCAGATGAGACAGAGACTCCTCCAACAAAGAATTCACACAGCTGCAAAGCTGCTTTCTGTTTGCAGAGAGGGGGTAGGAAAATGGAGAGACCACACTGTCAATATCCACAGCCTTAAGAGATTCACCAGTTCCACCTCCTTCCGTGACCCACGCAGAGCTCCGTGAGACCTGCCTTATCTGCTGCTGCTGTCCCCTGCTCCCCAGGAAGCCACCCACGAGCTGTGGCTGCTCTGCCCAGTGCCCACGGAGTGCCCAGTGCCCACGGAGTGCCCCAAA
>JAHLSL010000018.1:324102-339069 GCA_025920805.1 Petroica traversi
TCGCCCCGGAGCCAGCAGCCCCACGGAAGCTGCGCTCCAGGGCTCCGTGCTGAGCCCCTGGGTGCCCCGGCTCATCCGCAGATCCGCCGCTGCGGGAGGGACCTGCCCGTAACTTTGCCAAAGAAACCTGAGGAATGTCGGGTCAGCCACTGCTGCAGTGCGGGACACAGCCCCCGGGACGGGCCGTGTCCCCGATCGGAGCGAGGGACAGCAGGCGCGGCAGCCCCGGCTGGCCCGGGGTCGGAGCGGGGGAGCGAAACTGACGCTGACCTGATGGGTCCGGCCTCTCGCTCTCCTCTGTGGCAAACTTTATCAGGCAGGGACGCAACTGGAGTGGCAAAAGCTCTGCCACATCCTGAGGGCCGGCCTTCCTTGTCAGAAGGCACAGATTAAATATACAATTAAATAAAAAATATATTGAAATTCTGGAATTCTGCCTCGTCCATGGGATACTTGCTGACCTCCAGTGATTTGTGGCTCACAGATGTAATGCAGAGACACCGAACAGTGCTGGACTTCTCTGCAAAATCTTTACTGAGGTTTTGTGCAGCTCCTGGGACAACTGTTGCGTAGAGTGGCACTGTGGATGCAGTGGTCTCAGGTGGATGAAGCCATCAGAGCTGTCAAAAGTTAGCTGATCCAATACACCACCCTGGCGTACCTTGATCCATTCACACACAGGGAAAAAGAAAGTAAAATGGGCAAGGAACTTTGGCTGCTGCTGTGTTTTTGGCACAGAGTTAGAGCTTTCGGCCAGCAGCGATTACATCAAAGCCAGGGTGTGCAGGAGGGAGCCGGGTCAGATTACACCGGCTGGAAAGGGATCCCAAGCCATATGGCATCCAGGTGAAAAGTCTGGCAGTGCTCAGGAGCAGTAACTAGAATGCAGAGCGCCCAGCGAGGAGCCACCACTGCCACGAGCAGGGACTTTGCCGATGCTTTAGCAGGGGAAGCTCTGCAGGGTGAGAGGGTCACAGCAGCACACGAGCAGAGCCGTGTCCAGCCAATGCCCAGGCTGGTGGCTGTGAATCCACACCTTCTGCACAGAAGGGAGCGGGTAAAAGCTTAGAAATCAGGAACATAAAGTATCACAGCATGTATGCAGCATTTTCAAATGAGTTCCCTACAGCCCACGGTACCCAGCGAGGGATTATCATGGAAGCTGTTCCCAGAAGCAAGGAATGCTGAGTGATGGTACCTGGGAGCAGGGGCTGTGTGTGGGGAGCACAGGCCAGACAGAACATCCCACATCCCCACGGAGATGCAGAGGGGACTGGACCAGCCCAGGACACGGCCTGGCAGCTCCAGCAGTGACCCATGGCAGGAGGGATGGAAGGCGTGCTCTGGGCTGCCACGGGAGACAGTGCAAACATGAGGGAAGATGGACATGAGCTGCTTTGCAAGGCAAATTGTGCAGGGCTGATACTTTGGTACTTGCTAAATTTGGATGAGCAAGATCTGTACCTGTGCTGTGTGGGAAAAAAAATAATTGTGGAAATCCGTTTGAATATAAAAGTTTGCTCGTGGCAATGGGGAAACAAGCAGTGAGTAAGAGGTGAGGGCTGAGTTTTGTGTCCTGACACGAGTGTTAAACCTCAGTGGGGCTGCAGAGCTGATTCTTTCCTCCTCAGGCTGCAAAGGAGAGCTCTCAAGAGAGGATGGTGCAGGATAATGCTGGGGAAATAGGAATCAGTGTGAAAGTGCCACTTCACATCTGCTCAGTGAGCAGGAGCTGTGGCTGCCTCCAGCTGAGTCCCACCAGCCCCAGCACTCCCAGCCCTGACCTGAGCTGAGTCCCACAGCTCAAGGGTCAGGTGCAGGTCAGACATTTCTCTTCCTCCCCAGAGCTGGAGGCCCGGGGAGCTGATCAGTGATTACTGTAGGGAAAACACCACTGCTAGCTAAGGTTGCCTCAAGTTTCCTGTCACAGCTCCTCGATTCCCAGTACTTAAAACCCAGACAGCATAGTCTGAGTATTTCCAGCCTTGGTGCCTGCCTTGAATGCTAAGACTGAGCAAGAGAGCTCAGGAATCAGGTTGGTTTTTACTAAGTAGCTTTGCAACAACGAGGGGAAAATGGTCTTGAGGCCAAATTTTTCAAATCACCCTGAGGGTCAGAAGTGTCCAGCATCACTGTCCCCATGGATTTTTATTGCACTTGGAAAACAACGTCACTGCTTGTAAAGGTGCTACAGAAAGTTGTTTTGTAGGTTTGGCCTGTTACGTTTTTGACCCAAGTTCCTGTATTTTCCCTTTTCCTACTGAAATAAAACAGGAGTGTGGCAGCGCCAGGCCAGCACTTGGAGCTGCAGCTCCCTGTCTGATGCAAAGGGATGATGGAGGGAGTGCTCATATGATGGTTATGCAATTCCTCTATAATCATGTGTGACTTACTTTCATCATTGTCTTTATGGCTTTACTAATTGGCTTATGCTTTTATTAGAAAGATCTTTATGCGAAGCTTTTTACATGGGCAGGAATAACAATAAAACCCCCAAACTACATCAGATTAAATTTCTCAAATGCAATGTTGTGTTTTACTGTCTGAAAGCTCTTTTCTGACCCTGAAGGATGAACTCTGCTCTCCCCCTGAGATGGATCCTGATGAGTTTTGTAAGACTTCCAGCACCTGGTTAAATGGGCCATTTTGTGCTTTCCAGGCTACAAAACACAGATGAAGGAAATGGTCATGGTGTTTTCACAGTCAATTTTTGGTTCACACTTTGGGAGGGAGGAAGGGCCACCCTGATATCTCTTCCCTACATTGACTTTGTTGCTGATGCCACAGAAACCAGAGCAGGAAACCTCCAATGGGGTGCTCAGTGTCCATTCTGTACCTCAGAGCAATGTCAGGCTGAGGGCTGCTGCTCTCAGAGCTGCTGCAGGTCCTTCCATTTCATTCAAGTCATTTGAAATTCTTCTGAATCATTTCTGAACTGGATACAGCTCCAGCCATATTTCTCAGCAGAAATTTATTGCTCTCCATTATGAGATATTTTCTGCATAAAAATGAAAGCTCATGGTCTGTAGCTGCTGTGATAATTGTCCAGGACAGCTCTCTGGGACCGACAGCCCCTGCAGTGTCTGCAATCCATCCAGGTGAGCACTGGCCATGCTGCACCTCCCTTACAGGTCAGTAAAGGAGTTTTCCAACTGAGAGCACCAGCTTCTCACTGTCTTCACTTGTACTGCTGAATTTTGGGCTTGCAGACTTGGGCACTCAGGAACAAAGACTCCAAGATTCAAAATCCAACTTTCAAAATCCTTAAGTCAGTCATAAATGTTCTTAAAATTATTTGTGGGTCTAAGTGCTTGCCTGGGTCCACATCACGGGCAGTTCTGTGGAGAGCCCATGTCCAGCCACCAGCAGCTCAGCAGGGAAGAGCTGTGCAGTAACTCAAGCAGATTTTCCTGCCGGTTTTTCAGACTTTGGATGTTTGGATGTGAAGATGGTGATACTGGGAGGGCCCTGGAGGGCTGGGGGCTCCCTGAGGCCCTGGAGTCAGCAGAGCAGAGCCCACGGTCTGCAGGTTTTGCTTAGATATGGAACCTAAATACCTTTAAGCATCGCTAGGGATTGTCCCTGTGAGCTGTCGAGATCTTCCCCCAGGGTGAAACTTTGTGTCCCACACCTGCAGTGCCATTTGTATTTAAAGCCTCTGGCTGTGATTCTGGGCAGTTTCACACTGATCACTGATCACTGAAACCCCAGGTGATGCACAGGGGATGTTCACAGCCCAGCTCACATGTGCTGCCTGTTTGGTCTCTAGAGAATGGCAGAGACCAGTGGTGTCTGCTCACACTCCAAGCCATGAGGAAGGCAACAAGGACAAATGTAGCCTCTGACAGACATGGACTGTTTTCTATATAATTACAAATGCCACTTTTAAAATTTAAAATTCTCTTTTAAAATGCTGCATTTGATCAGGTCTGTGACGCAGACAAGAAGATTCTTTGTATTTCCTGGAGTGGATGTCACTTACACCAACAAGCACTGAATCCAGTGGCAGTCCATGCTATGCACTGAAAAAAAATGCTTTAAAAACAATAAATAAAATGTAGTTACTGAATTTGTTATTCAAAAACGTGTTCCCAGTGTACCTGAAACTGTTTGGATGTTGTGTGTTTACAGCCAGGGTGATTTACAGGAGGGGCAATGTTCACTTTGAGGCACTGGAAGAGGTTGTCCAAAGAGGTTGTGGCTGCCCCATCCCTGGAAATGTTCAGGGCCAGGTTGGGTGCAGCACAGAACAGCCTGGTCTGGTGAAGGTGGGATGGTCCTTTCTGACCACTCTGGGATTTTGTGGTTCTATGGCTTTTGCAGTGGGTAGGGTGTGATTTCTTTATGCTGTGAGTACAGGAGTAAATCAGGGCAGAAATTGCAGGCTGGTGTCTTCATTGAGACTCCATTCCTTCCAGCTGCTGAAGAAGTGAGGTGCTGCTGCTGCTGTTCTTTGGCAGGGGCAGCCCTGCAGTGAGGTGAGGCTGGGCAGCAGCACTGGTTCCACTGCAAACAGCACTGGACAGGTGAGGAAAGGGCAAAGGGGGAAGTTTGCACCTTCCCTGCCCTGGGCAGCTGTGTTGGTGTTTGCCCCCATTGCTGACAAAGCCCACAGGTAAAGGGATCCCAAAGAATAGGACATGGGAATAAAAGTGAGGACTTACAAATCCCCTCCTGGAACAGCAGCTGCATTGCTCCTGCACCTCCTGCAGTGTCTCAGGAGTCCAGTTCCCTATGTAAAGGATCCCTGAGCACTCTGTGAGATCTAGAACACAATTCTCGGGACTGTGGTGTCCACACAGCTTGTGACATCTGTGAGTTAATGTGAGAGGCAGAGGCAGACACCCAGGGGCTCTCAGCAGTGACCCAGGGGCTCTCAGCGAGGCCGTGCTGGCACCAGCTCCATGGGGTGGCTTCTTTCAGCAGCACAGCCTGCTAAGGGCCTGTGTCCAAAGTCTCTTGAGCAATTAGAAAAGTTCATGGTGAAAGTCATCTTCAGCTGCGTCAGCTGTGTTCATAGAATGAGAGAATCACTGAGGCTGAAAAAGAGCTCCAAGCCCAAGGAGCCCAGCCTGTGCCCAATCCCCCCCTTGTCCCCAGCCTGGAGCACTGAGTGCCACCTCCAGGCCTTCCTTGGACACCTCCAGGGATGGGGACTCAAACCTCCCTGGGCAGCACCTGCCAGGGCCTGAGCACCCTTTTAGCAGATATTTGAAGCACAACAGGGACAGTTGATACCAGCTGATCACCTTCCCCATTCTTCCCCTCTGAGTGTCTTGGGCTAGCACAGGTAGAGCCACATTGTCCCCTCACACCTGGGTGTGTGTGCTGTTTGCTCAGTGACCATGACACACATTAGTCACTCTCAAATCCAGGCGGTTGCAGAGAAATTGCCAAGGGCCCATTGCTGGCCAGGAATGGGGGTGGCTTTGCCTGTGCCAGCCAGTGCCACACTGAGCAGAAGCTGCACCCCTGTCCCTGTGAGGTGTTTCTCACTGCCTGCCATGGCTGCTGCCTCTGGACACAGCTCTCTGAGGCACAGGGATGCTCCAGAGCTTTGGTGAGTGAGGGGGATGAGGTGGATAAGTGTTTTTTCATCCTTTAAATCACATTTCCAGCCAAGCAGGCACTGGATGAGCACTGGGAGGGCTCTGGCACAGGGTGTGTCCCTCAGGGATGTGGAGCCAAACTGGGGGTCAGGGGCAGTGACTTGGCTGTTCCTGCATTTCCTGGAGCCTCACAAACCCTCTGAGGCTGCTGACTCACGTGGCAATCAGGGAAGCTCAGCTCTGCCATTGCACTGCTGTGTGTCCTGCTGGGCATCCGGGTGTTCTCCCGGGGCTCCCAGCAGTTCCAGGTGGGTCCTTAATCTCTGGCAGCCTCTGCAGTGCTCTCACACACATTCCCGAATGGAACTGACTGGAATTCCTCTAACAGCCAAGGCAAAATGAAACCTGCACCTGTTTCAGAGGGTTCTCTCAGTGTTTAGTGCTGTAACACACACATCCAAATGAAAGTTACAGCAATTCCTCTAACAGCAGAAGGAAACCTGCACGTGTTTCAGTGTTTAGTGCTGTAACACACACATCCAAATGAAAGTTACAGTGATTCCTCTAACGGCAGAACGAAACCTACACGTGTTTCAGAGGGTTCTTTCTGTTTGTCACTCACCAAATACAGATTATCAGAGAGTTTTGACCTTTTAAACTTCAGCCAAAAGAAGTATTATTGTAGAAGCCAAACAACAGCCCTACCCCCTGATTGTTGCTCCTGTTCTTCAACATTTTGCTGCATAAAAGACTTTTTGCACATTCTTCCACCTCTTTGTGTTTCTCGTATTTATTCTCTTCTCACAGTTCTTTCCCTTATGAGGATTTAGCTCCAGATAGATCCGTCTGGTCTGCTACATGCTATCCAAATATTTACTTTTTACAGCTCATAAAGAGTCATGCCTTGCAAACACTCCTTGAGAAATCCTAAAGCATTGTATAGGCTTTGTTTTGGGGTGTTTCATACATGAATGAGGTGCTCCTGCGGGGGGGATGCCCTGAGTGCTGTCACAAGGCTGCTGTCTGTTCTGAGTGGTGCCTGGGAATCACTCCTGCCATTCCAGCACCATTCACCCTCGGGAGCAGGAGGCCACTCTGAGCAAAAGCAGCTGGGAAAGGGGTTTGGTGCTGCACAGGGGCAGCAGTGCTGGTGAGGGCTCTGTGGGGCTGCCCTGGCCCCTGCCCAAACCTCTCACAATATGATGACAAGGAAATTCCCAGTCTCATAAACAGGCCATTCACACATGGAAAAAACTAATCTATAATTTAAAGTTTCTCAGAATTTGGTTTCTTTCAAACAAGAACAATGATGTAATTTGGGTGTCTGTCTGTGTGATCAGGCCAAACCTGCACAGGGTTCCTAACCCAGCATAACGACTCCAATTCTTTTTCTGCACCTAACTTTTTCTACTTGTAATCAAAAATTCATAATAAAAAACAATTGCTGTGCCTCAGATCTGTGCAGTACAGCTCAGGTTGTGTGGCAAAGCACACTGAGGTGCAGGCAGGGAGGGCTCTGGGTCTGGAAACCTCTGCAGGAAGGCTGGGAGTGGGGTGGGCTCCCCACAGGAGTGCAGGGCTCTCACAGCCTGGGCTGGCAAAGCTGGAGCTGTTCCTCGTGAGGCTGATCTTCTTCATCCCTCTGAACTGCCCACGTACCAAATACATAGAAATATAAATCTCCCAATGTAGTTAGAAATGGGGAGTACCATAAATTTGGTTTATACTGTGTAGGTTGCACAGCACTGGCACCTTCACCTTTTTGCTCTGCCCTGGGGCTGGGATGGAGAAGGCCTAGAGGAACAGAACTTTAAAACTAAATTACACAAGGAGTAACAGTGTCAATATCATTGCTGCAGAAAGGCTATTACCTAATCACCCAGCATTAAAGAAATAGATTAACATGGTGTCTGTTCTCCCAGGACCATAGATATTTTTGTGGGATGTGGCATTATAATAAAAATTCCCCAGACTTCTACTTAATCTAGAAAACTCATTAAATAGATTCAATACACTATGGAATTCTATATAGAAATGTTATTGTTAAATGTGTACCATATTTCTCTGCCTCCTTTGCCCAATCATTTTCATCTTGTAGCACATTTTACAGTGTGAAGGAGATAGAAAGAAGACTCAGAGCTGATGCAGGCTTTAAAGACCAACAACTTTTGTGCTTTCATAAAATCACAGAATCACAGAATGTTTGAGTTGGAAGGGACCTTGAAGCTCATCTCATTCCACCCTCTGCCATGGGCACGGACAATTTCCACTGGGCCAGGCTGCTCCAAGCCCTGTCCAACCTGGCCTTTACTGTCTGCGTAGATGGGAGGAAATGAGCCATAATTTGTAAATTATTTTATCATAAAATATGAGCTCAGCATGAACAGAAAATCAGGACTAAACCATACCCTGGTGAGGTTTTGGATCCTGAGCCAAAGATGTGTTACAAGAGACAAACCTCTCACCTGAGCTAGAGCAGTACAGCTTCCCTGAGCCCAGAGGCAGCAGCCTGGGGTGAATTCTGGGGTGTCTGCCCAGGGTGCAGGAGCGTGGTTTGTCCCCTCAGGCAGAGACTTTGGGAATCCCTGTCACACCAGGATCTCCACGGTCCTTGCACAGCCCTGCATGCACAGCAGCAGATCAGTGCATGTGCAGGAAGGTCGTGGTCAGAGGCTTTGCCATCTGGAAAGGAGATGGTGACCTGTGGAGCTGTAACTGAGGAGCAGAAAGCAGGACTCTGAGCCCCAGCTTGAGAATCTGGCAGAAATTCCTACAGAATCCGAGGCTCACCATGAATCTCAGTGCTCCTGCAGCTCTAGAGCTGAGCCTTGCTCACCTGGGTACTGTCATATCCCCCATGGATGTTTCAGTTCTGCACACCAGAGGAAAATGCCCCTCAGCACGTGGATTTCTGCAGCAGAAAGAAATCAACCCCTCATGAGCTGCAGCAAAGCACCTGCAGGGAGCCAGTCCTGAACTGGCTGTAGACATTCAAGGACAGCTCTTGAAATGCTGCTCTGATTCCTCTGGTGTTAAAACCACTGATGGACAATCCCTTTCCAGCAGCTGAGCTCCAGGCACCGTGGGACTCAGCTCACCAGAGGTGTGTGAGTGTCAGGAGTGTGTTCAGGCTGTACTTCTCAGCACCGGGGTCACTGAAATACTGCGAGTTCAGGCTGTGCAGGGTTTTTGGGGTTGTACTCAGGGAGAGCTTTCTTGAAGGAAAATAGCAATGTCCTGCAAGGGAGAATCCTTGTTTTCAAGCAACATATGGAAGCAATAGCCCCAAAAATGCATCAGAATAAACTCTGCTGCTGCAGACAAACACCAGGGCACTGCATGGAGTGGCTGCAGGGCTCTGTCGCTCGCTCGGACACCACTTGTGTTTAAAATAAGCTGTTTGGTTTCTGTAGCACCAGTGAAAGTAGAGAACGTTCTTGTTTCAGAGGAAATGGCTTCCCATGCAGAGCAGGGAGGGCGAGCAGCCAGAGGGGAGGAAGAGGGAGTTGAGGGCTGAGGCTCCTCCTTCCCAACTGAGTAATGGAAAAACGATGTAAGAATTCCAGCATCTGAATAAATATGTGCCCTATGACCTTAATCCCCTAGGAACCAAAAACATCCAGAGTCAGATAAAAATAGTAAACCCTTTACATTGGTGAGGGAGAACAGCACTGCTCACAGCTAATTAGCTAAATCCTGTTAATAGTGGGGAGCTGGGCAGCAAGAGGAAGCAGGTCTTCCAGGGATGTCTGAGCTGAGGCACAGCCAAGGATGAAGGCAAGGATGAAGGCAAGGATGAAGGCAAGGATGAAGCCGAGGATGATGCTGAGGACACACACACACACCTGTTGAACCTCAGGGGAGAGTGAATGGCCACGGGAGGAGCCACCATGGCCAGGGCACTGAGCCACCCCTGGCTGCTGGCAGCTGCTGTTTCAGACCCAAAACCTCAGATTACAGACCTTGCTTGTGCTGGGAACCATAGCTGGGGAGCAAGGATGCCCTAAAAAAATTAAAAATAAGAGAATTACAGGGATCCTGACAGCAAATGCCAATGAATTGTTTGGGTTCAATGGTGCCACTTTATTCAAAGTACTTCAGCTTCCCAGTGAGCCAAAGATGAACTTTTATTCAGCCTGTGGTGGAGGCAATGGATTGCTTCAATCAGCATTCTCTGCTGTTTGCTCTAGTCCAGAATACCTGAGTCATTAATCAGTGTGGGGGTTTCCTTACAATTCCCTCTGTGCAAACATTAACACCAGGTGATGGTTTATTCATCCTATATCTGCACACGTATGCAGGGTTATTTGTGCACAGCCAGGACTCCTGTGCCCATTACATTTTCTGTTTAATAGGTTCGAATTTTCCAGCCAGAGAAAACCCATCAGATGGCAGGAACCTCTCCAGTGGATCTCAGTGGCTGCCGAGCCCCACGTTCAGCAGGGAGAGCTCTGGAGCTGCCCAAATGTGCCAGGTTTGTTTGTGCTTGCCCAGGTCCCTCAGAGCTCTGCCTGCAGCCACCTCTGGCTCCCACCCGGGGCTCCAGGACTCTGCTCTGAGTTTGCTCAGGAGCTCTGGGCTCCAGCCTGGAAGATTTCCCTTCCCTTTCCAGGCAGTGAATGGACTCAGAACCCACAGAGAACGGGAACCTTTGGCCACCAGGACTGTTTGGGAGTGGAGAGCTCAGTGCTCAGAGCACTTTGGGAGCTCATCTCACCTTGGGGATTGGGGGATAGACAATGGGTGAGCATCTGCTGCCTTTCTTTCTACCAGTGTAGAAGCCTTTTTGGCCTTATTTTAACTAACTTGGCTTTCTTCCTTCAGGAGCTGTTTGAAACCAAGGAAGGGGTGTGAGCTGGAGCTCCCCTACTGGCTTCCATTCTACCCTTATGCAAGCCCTTTAAAAACAGTAATAGTCCCATTAAAGGGAATAGATTTGTATCAGGACAGAAGCTTGGTGAGCAGCAAGAGACTTGGCTGCTTTGGGTGTAGATTCATGAAAGTCGTTTCAAGGCTCTCTGGGAGCATAATTAGAAACATGAAGTCCTGGGATGTCTTCCTTCCTTTTTAATCCAAAACTACTTTTAAGAGCTGCTGGCGGCTTGAAAAATGGTTATTAAAAGAAAAACAACTCCAGCCAGTTTGAGGGACAATCAGCCTGTAAAACTTCTCTGCAAATTGTAGGGCTTGGAAAAATATCTACTTATTCAGTAGGGAACAGGACACAGGCTGGTTCTGGAACGAAAAGGGATGTCAGGAAAGTAGAAGGAAAATTGTCCTTTAATCTCCCACACAGTTATTTTATTCAAGGTGACAGATACTTTTGCTTTTTGGAGCAACTACCTGCAGAACGTTCAGATGAAGGGAGGCTTTAAAAGTTCCCACAATCCCATAAAGGGTATTGGGAGAGCCTGGCAAAAGCTTGTTCCATTACATTATCTGGGGGCAACCAATCAAGCATAGAGACACAATGTTAATTCATCCAAGATGTTATTTTCAAGGGCTGCTCTTGCTTGTTAAACAATATTTCCTGTTTAGCAGAGCAATAGGTAAGGGCAAAGCAGTTTCTGGCCATGTGTTGAGTTTCTGGAGGGTGCTCAGACAGCACTGGAAGCTCGGAAAAGGGAGCCAAAATTGGTGCTTTTCCATGACTGAAAGACACATTTCCCTTCCCCTTCTGTGGAGGCTGCACAGTGACAGATAAGTGGACCTGACCTCCTTCTGGTGCTTACTCTAAGGTAACACCTGTCTTTCCTGCTTTCTGTCTTGAAAAGGTTGTGTTTATGTTTTAGAGAAAATCACAGAATCCCAGAACTGTTTGGGTTGAAAGGGACCCCAAATCCCACCCAGTGCCAGCCCTGCCATGGCAGGGACACCTCCCACTGTCCCAGGCTGCTCCAGCCCCAATGTCCAGCCTGGCCTTGGGCACTGCCAGGGATCCAGGGGCAGCCCCAGCAAATCTGGGCACCCTGTGCCAGGGCCTGCCCACCCTCCCAGGGAAGCTGCAAACTGGAGGACTTTGGGGAGGAATGGGCAGAGCAGAGTGGAATGCCCTGCAGGTTTTCCATGACAGTGACTCAAGTGGGTGGACAAAGGCTTTAAAACTTAGTTTAATATTTTCCAAATGTTTGACAATGCACAATGTGTCACAGAGATGTGCAGCAGCATCAGGAGCAGAGCTGAGAGGCTTTGTAGCCTCTCCCTGGGATGCAGAGGAAATGTCAAGCTGTCCTTAGCCTGGATATGAAAAGGTTACACTGAATTAGGAAATCAGCACTGACTGAACAGCTTCTTCTCCCCCTTAAATCCCTCAAAATGTCAAGAACCTGTCCAGCCCAGCCTGCAGCACAAGGATGGGGCCCAGGGACCATGGGAGAGCTGAAGGGCCCGGGGGGCTGGGGCTGTGCTGGGACACAGGGCAGGGCCAGGGACCCTGGTGCCTGGCAGCAGAGCCAGGAGTGACAGGGGCACCCCTGGGCTGGAGCTGCCTGCCCTGCCCTGGAGCTGCTGGGAACCCCAGGTTTGGTGTCTGTCTGCAGCTGATAAACAGGGCAGCAGGGCTGTAGGAACAGCCAGAGAGAAAAGCCACAGGGAAAAGCGACTCACGGCCTGGCACTGAGCAAGTGCCATCCAGGACCAGCCCAGTGTGCCAGCAGGAGCTCCTCTGCCTACCTGGGATGCACCAGCAGGAAGCTGGGAGAGCTCTTCTCCCAGCAGGACATGAATGTGTGAGACACGGGCACCCTGGAACATCTCCAGTCCTGAGCACGTCACAGACTGGCACTGCTGCGACTGTGGGGATCCAGCTGGGCTGTGACTGCTGGTCACACAGACATTAGTCCCATTCTCTGTCACCTGGGCAGGGTGACACGGTGCTGCCTTTGTGGCACTGTCTGATTGAGGATGAGCACCAGACCATATTGTTATGTGAACTCCAACAACACACTTTTTCCAGGATACACCACAAAGCTGGCTGATGCCAGGAAACAGCAACTGGATAAAGTGTCCCAAAGATGGGGTGTGAAGTGACCTCCCCTGCCACCATCCCTGTGTCCCTGGGCCAGCAGCAGCAGCAGCAGCGGGGCTGTGCAGAGGGTCCCAGGCTGGCTATCACAGTGTCCCTGCTCTTCAGCATGGACATCTGCAGTGCCAAATGCTTGGAACTCCAGAGAAAGGATATTCTTAGTGTAACTATATATTTTTTTTTTTACTTTTTCTATAATAGAGGTGAATTAAGTGTAATTGGAAGCATCTGCTCCGATTTTGGCGCCCGATATAGCGTGGTATCCTGCATCTCCTGGAAGACACTCTCCTTCTCCAACTCCCACTAGTCCAGCTAAAAATAGTTAATCTAAATCACATTCTCTTGGGCAGAAGTGCTCTTCAGCTCTCAGGGTTTGCCCCTGTGTGGTATCTGATTTCTGTCCTGGCAGGAATAGGGGGCAGGGGACAAGCCCCATTTTGTCCCCAGTGTCTCACCTGGGGGAGGTGGCAGCTGAAGATCAGCAAAGCTGTGACACCAGGGAAAGGGACGTGGCCCAGGCACAAGGCAGGGTGTGACCCCAAGGGACCCCAGCTCCTCCAGGAACACAGGTGGCAGTGGCTGCAGCCAGGACAGTGCCTGGCCCGGGCCTGGAGCTGCTTCACCTCCTGTAACAAAGGCCAGCAGGGTCTGCTTTGGTCTTGGACTCATTCCTGCTGTGGGAAGGAGCCACCTCTCCTGCCACGAGCATCAGCTCAGGGCTGGTTCCTTCTGCCACAGCCTGGGGAGCTCCTCTGGTCCTGTGCACTTGCAGTTGTGCTCCTCACAAGGGTAACAACATATTCTAGATTAGGGTTTTCCCTCATTTTTGAGCTTAGCACAGGCTGAACAAGCCTGGAAAGTTTCTGGGAAGAAAAGAGAGGAAACTTGAACAAAAGGGTTTGCAAAGATGTCTTGGCACAGCTGCAGAAAGTTGTGGCAGCGTTTGCTCTGAGGCCAGCAGTTTGTGATGAGCAGTTTGTGATGAGCTCAGTGTGTTTGCAGAGAGCAGCATTCAGTGGGGACAGCTCTCTTCGTGTCCCTTCACCCCAAAACCCTCCCTGCAGGGTCCCCCAGCCCAGGCTGTGCTTGGAGCTGTGACCTGAACCCAGGGAAGATGTGACTGGCGGAACAGGAAAGGTCTCAGGAAGGTTTTCACATGCCCAAATCTGTGCCTGTATTTAGTGCATGCATTTACACACAAGTGCACGTTTCAGATTGGTTTCCAGCTCCCAGTCAATCCCCTCGTTCTCAGTACATAAAACTGAGAAATGCACTTTATTACACAAAATGATTCATTAAGGTTTATTTTGTCTAAAATTTGTTGTGATAGAATGAACACCTGTTAATATTACATGTAATTAAAGGCTGTAAAAAGGCTTAATCCTTTCCTGGGAAGGTTTACAATCTCAGAGCATGATTTTTGATTGAGTTCATATTCCCATGCAGGAACTGTCACCATGACTGAGTCAGGACTGAGAGTACGTGGAGAATGAGATGAATAAGCCAATAAGTATTTTGCAGTTTCATTAGACCAATAACTGGAGGTTCAGAAAACTCATTTAACCCTGAAAATTAAAAGCAGTGAAACTGTGGAGAAAGTCAGGGTATTTGCTCAGGTTTCTTGGTCTCCTCCCACGCTGGTGCCAGCAGACCCTCCTTGAGAGTAGGATACCCAAATGGATTCCTTTCAGAAAGTGCTTCAGGGTGTGAAGCAGTTAAAGCACAAATACCCAAGCTATGAAACAACAGTGTCTGAAGACCTGAAAGATGATGACAGCCCAGTTATAAAGGACATTGTTTATTTCCTGGTGGGAATGAGAGCTTCAATATTTTGTCTTTCTCACTCTGCTAAGCCTGAAGGACTCAGGGGTGTGGGTGGGGGCCTGAGGACCTGCAGAACCTTAGGGGCTGAGGGACCTGGGAAAGCAGATGGGATCAAGAGGCTGCAGCTCCTTTGCTGCCAGGCCATGGCTGCAGGAGCTGGGACTTCTCCCCTCTGCCTCCCTCCTTCCCTCCCTCCCCCGCCATTCCTCTCTGCCACTCCAGGGAGCACAGGCAGTATTTCCTACAGGCTCTGTTTGGATATCAGAGGGGACAAGGGCTGGAAACTCTGGTTAAGGCTTCTGAATCTCATTTTACCATCTGCTCCCTGTGAGCAGCAGCATCACCCGCAGCCCTGTGCTCCCCAGGCTGCCCGGGCCCTTGACTCCTGCTGAGCCCAGCCCCAGGCTCTGAGACCTGAGTGCCTGCCAGGCATTCCAGGCTCTTCCCATCCCCTCTTTGCTCTCCTGGGGCTGCAGCAGAAATGGAGCTCCAGAGACCCGTTCCCACCTCGCAGGCTGCCCTGGCCACCCTCACCTCCTGCATCCCTGCCACCCTCACCTCCTGCATCCC
>JAHLSL010000018.1:341818-358784 GCA_025920805.1 Petroica traversi
CCGGGAGCGGGCAGCGAGGCTGCCGGGGGAGCCTTGGCCGGGCAGCCGGGCGAGAGCCGGCACGGGGAGCATCCCTTGGCGGGCAGTCCCGTTACCGCATCCTGTAGCCAAACCGGGACTGAGCTGTGCCAGAGCCCACATCCCATCTCCTGCCCTGCTCCAGCCAGGAGCAGCAGATAAATGTGTTCTTAACCTTTGCAAGGAATGGGAGCTCTGGTTTGGTATTTGCACTTCAAAGCCAAAACCAATGCCATCCTCAGAGGATAGAAGAGAGCAGCGTGACAATGTGGCACAAAAATGCTTTTGAAATCATGCAACACCAAATAAAATGATTGTTAACATTCTGTGAGCTTGTGCGAAGCTGAGCAATATTATTCTCAGTGACATTATTAAACCTCAGACAGCGTGTGTCACCCAAAGCCAACAAAGCCCTGCTCCAAATGCTTCAGAAGAGTGAGACAGATTCCAGCTGTGCAGTGGAGCCCCAGCAGAGGTCCCAGGACATGCCAACAGTGCTGTCCCCATCACCCTGAAACCCAGGCAGGGTACAAGGAGTGCCCACAGCTCCAGTGCTGGTGTGATGGCAGCAGAGCCTGGGCTCGTGTCTGGCACAGAGTTCAGGTGTGGGATTTCTGCCCAGTCTGTGCTGCTGCTCCCAGAGCTGCTGCAGCTCCCTCCCAGGCACCCCAAATGGACAAACCCCAGACATGGATAAATTCTCAGAGGGGATGTGAGGCTGGTGCCAAGTCCCTGTGATTAGTGCAGATTGTCACAGTGGTGTCACAGTGGCTGCTGCATGCCCTGGTGGCAAAGCCCTTCTCCAGCCATCCCTGAGCATGTGGGTGCTGGGGAGCCCCTCTACAATGGGCCAGTTTTAGATGGTGAAGAGCTGTGCACAGCCCAGCAAGGGCCAATGTGTCACAGGATGGCTGTGGGACCAAAGGGATGGAAGGGCTTCATCAGCCACCCCTGCTGGAAAAAGGGCCACCCTGCCTTTCTTCCCAGGGTTGACAGGTTTGTTTTGT
Source organism: Petroica traversi (assembly GCA_025920805.1). Classification (NCBI taxonomy): domain Eukaryota; kingdom Metazoa; phylum Chordata; class Aves; order Passeriformes; family Petroicidae; genus Petroica; species Petroica traversi. The sequence goes on from JAHLSL010000018.1 coordinate 342,844, forward strand.
GCAGAACCAATTTCCTTAAGAACTCAAAAAAGGAGACTGACAGTTGGCATTAAAATCTAATAAAGTTAGAAAAGCAAGGGGATAGATAGTTTAACAAGGAGCCATTTCTGGTGGTTACTAGATAAGATTTATAAAAATGGTTTCATCCTGACTTGACCTAAATGGAGTGGAAAATTACCATGACTACAGTTATCTGAAATCATAAAGTGTGTTCTGATTAGAGCATGATAAAAAGGATGGTATAAATTGATCCAAAGATAAAGAAAGGGCAGGGAAAATGAGATTAAGAAAAGAAGCAGACGCTAAAAAGGCAGGATAATACAGCAAGTCTCTGAAGCTCTATTAAAAATAGCTGTAGGAACTGGAACATAAATAGTTTGGTGCTTCAGTTTCTGCTGGTTGGACTGCGGCCCAGGCTGAGCTGGGGAGCCCAAGTTATCACCTCGTTAATCCCAAGGCCTTCAGCAGACTGCAAAATGAAAAGCAGGTCCAAACTTGGTCCCCTTGCCCAAGGGCTAAGCCTGGGCTGGAGAGCGCTGTCTGTCCATCCGTCTGCTGGAGTGCTGTCCATCTGTCCAGAGCAGGGTCCCTCTGTCCATTCAGAGCAGTGCCCACGGTGCAGTGCCTGGGGTCCCTCCTGGCTGTGCTCATCTCGGCTGCCTCCTCTCCTCAGTGAAACCTGCAGCTGCTTTATTTGCTTCAGTCCCTATCAAATTACACGGAAATTGGTCAAAGCCTAGGAAAGTAGTGCAGTGGGTCTGGAAAACAAACCAAGCCCAGTCAGCCTTTGGCTGAACTTCACTTCCTAGAGAGACAGCACTTGCCTCTGGCAGAAACCTTCTTGGTCATGGAAGCAAATTTACCTCTGATAAAAGCTGTGCTTCAATTTCCTAGAAACAAGTAAAAAAAAGTGAAATAACCAAATACTGGTTTTCCCCCTGCCTGGCTGCAGGAGTGGCTGTGTGTGTGGGGAGCTGTGTGTGCACCCTGCCACGACCCTGAACACGGAGGGAAGCACAGGGAGCTGTGAGAGCACGAGGGGAGGCTGTGCTGGAGGGGCTCTGGGGCTGGCAGGATGGGACAGAGCCTGACCCTCACCTGCTCAGTGCCCCCGAGAGAGCCCCGAGCTCTGCCCCTGCACCAGCATGGGGGGCCTGGCCATGAGCACCAGCCTGACCCGAGGCCAGCTCTGTGCTCCATGGACCAGCCACCCCTGCACCCTGAGGTGCCCAGCCCAGGAGCAATCCCTGCGGCTGGCAGTGAGCTGTCCTGAGATCATCTCTCTCTCAAAATCCATCCTTGACATCCCAGAATTGCTGCTGCTGCTGCTGCTGCTGCTCGGTACCCATGGTTTAGGAGTGGATGAAGGGCTGACACCACCTTCCTTTTTAGCTTTTTTTTCTCTTCTGCCTAATGACTGGAATGTCCAGCCCCTCTCTGCAGAACAGGAAAGTAGTTTATTTACCTAATCCCCGATGAGTCTGATCTCAATCAGTTTTTTCTGATGCAGCACTGAAATCCCCAGCATCCTGTGCCCAAGTGACCCCCCAGCAAAGAGCTCTCTCCTGGGCCTTCCCTGGAGAGCCAAGCATGGCTGGGTGATGCAGATGAGGCTCAGCAAAAAGCCTGTTTGGAAAACTGTTTCTCTTTCCATTTGGTGTAAACTTCCTTTTCCACTCTCTGTTTATGTTAACACAGACACATGTAAATCTTGTACCAGATTTCCTTCCAGGAGAAAGCCAAGGAAGCCCCATTCCCACCGTGCCATTCAGATGGTGTCAGCAGAGGCTGCTGTGTCCCCTCCATGCCCTGCAGGGTGGCCCCAGCCCTGCAGACACTTCCCTCCAGGACTCCAGGAACAACTCAGGGTTTTCCTTCTGTGTGAGAAACATCCTGGTACCCACTTCTGTTCTTGCTGTCCTTGCCAGTGCCACAAGTCCATGGCAACATTACAGCTCTCTCACTGGCGGGTTTCTGCAGCCTCATTAACCAGTCATAGATAATTTAATATCCTTAGATTTGTTTTAATTAATGTCCAGCCACTCAGCCATTCCAAAGGGTGTCTGTGCTGTGCCCTCTCCAGCTGTGAATGTTCCATCCTTGCAAGCAGGACTGGCACAGCTGCTGGGGAGGGATGGGGAGGGGTTGGATGCCAGTGCCAAAGCTGAGAGCACAGCCCTGTGCTGGCAGCACCTTCTCCCTGCCTTGTTCTGCTCTGAGATCCCCAGCAGAAGGGTTTGCAAATGATGTTTTGGGTGCTGGGTGATGTCCCTGGGGATTATCAACTCTGCTTCCAGAACCTGGTGGGATTCTCTTTTTTTTGCTAGGTTTGGGAGGATACAGGGTGAGGGCTCTCTTGCTCCTTACAAAGGGGCCAATTAAACAAACAAGGCAGGTATTTTGTGTTGCTGTGGGACAAAGTGTGTGTCTTTGCTGATCAGGAGCAGAAAGGAACCTGGGAAGATGGCAATAAAACTGAATCTGAGTTCAATGTGATGAGAGGAGCTCTGTGCCAGGCCTGGGAGGTGATCCCAGGCTGGCAGAGTCTGCCCAGCTCCCAGCAGCTTGGCAAAGGAATCAGCCCTTGCTGGGCAAACTCACTCCCTTGGGAACTGATGGATCCAAGACCAACAGAGATGGCAAAAACAACATCCAGCTACTCTCCAGTCTCATCTGTGCTGAAGTCTATTTTCATTCATGTGAGTCTGCCATTGCTGTCATGGTGACCAACTTAAGAAATTAATTATATAAAGACGTTAACAACATATTTAAATAGGAACATTCAACCCACGGTTCTGGCAAAAAGATCCACGTATTCCTAGATTGTGCCCCTCCCACCTTTCCCCTGAGCCCTTAGATATGCTATTTCTTCCCTGCACTTACCTCTGTGCTGATGTCAGCAAATATAACTAGTCTTCTGCATTTTAAAAAAAATTCTGACTTATATAAACCAGGTATTCTTTAAACAATTCTGTTCTGTCCAAACCCTGTGTTGCTGTGAGCTGCAGTGCCATCCTCACGCAGTACATGAGGTTTGGGGTTTGAAGTTCTGGTGTCAGACAAGGAAAACCCCAGAGAGGTGCCTGGCAGAGCTCAAACCTGCTGTGACACACACTGAGCTCCTGCCTTTGTTTCTTTGGGACTTTCCACAGGAGACAGGTCAAAAAATGCACCACTGGCACCAAAACTGGAACTGCATGGCAGGGAAGGAACTTTACAGAGACTGAATTGCTCCTCAGCAGAGTGATCAGCCCTTTCCAGAGGGAGGCAGCAGCTCAGCCTTGTTCTGCTCTGTTCTCTGAGCAAGGAGCTTTTCAGTGCCCGAGGAGACACCTCCACACCTGCTGTGACCAGCTCAGCTCCCCAGGTACACTTTCATCAGTCTCTAATGGCACTTTTTGTGCCCTTCCATCACACACAGCCTTTGATGTTGGCGCCGTCGTGGAGATCATTTTGTGGTTCTTTCTGCAACTGCTTTACCGTGGACTCATATTGTTCCTTTTTCCTGTGTGTTTTTTAATGCACGAACATACATCTATCCTTACCACATTCCTTTCTTTGTGTTCTTTCAGGAGGTGGGGACAAGCAAGAGGGGAGTGAACTGCTCAGGGAATCTGATTTTTCAGGGCATCCAGAGAAATGAATGCAAAGCAAAGCGCAGCAGGGAGCGAAGTGAATGCAAAGTGCAGCAGGGAGTGTGTGCCTGCTGGCAGGGGTTTGTGGAGGAAGGACTCACCCCTGGATGCAGGACTGAGCTTTCCCACTGAACGGCCTGGTTTGTTTTGGCACTCTCAGGGCTGGTTTACATGCTCTGCCTCCAGCCACTGCTCAGCTGCTGGAGTATTTTCCTTCAAAGAGCTGCTGGGAAGGAGGCCTAGAACAGCTTTGCAGAGATGCTGCATTAGTTCTGCTGGAGGGGATGCTGAACAGTGCCGTGAGAGGTACCTTTCCCCAAGGAAGTGCTGGTGGTTGGCGGAGCCTTGGCTGATGTCTGGGTGCTGAGGCTCTGTCACAGACAACCAGCCTTCCCACGATTTACTGTTCAGGGACCGATCTCCAGAGTTATCAGCCTGTGCTAACGGCAAATAAAAGAAGCAAACAAAGGTATCCAGAGGACTCAATATACTTACAGAAAAAGGTGACTCCTCCACAGATGGAGTTTGTAGGATCAGCTGAGATGCTGCCTGTTGTATTTCACACACAGCACTTTCCAAAAGATGTGCTGGAACTGCTGGAAGGTAGCAAATTCTCACTGGTGTTTGTTCACAGCTACCTTTGTAAAGGTTTAATCTGCTCTTCCAAGACAGCCTTCCTGGGAGAGGAACACAGTGAATGGAGGGAAACTGTGAATGGTGCAAGGAGATAATGAGGGTGAAAGAGAGCAGAAAAAATGCAGCTCAAATTAGCAGGTAATCAGGATCACCAGGAGAGAAGATCAGCACACCATCACCTTTCTGATGGATGCCATCCCAGGTGCTGTTCTGCACTTACAGAAGTAAAAGGTTCACCTCTCAAAGCCCTGATGTGTCTTGATTAAAAAGTCTCCTTAAATGATGTGCTGGTTGAAGAAAGAGCAAGACCTAATCCTGAGTCATCAGACAGGGTTTTACTCGGGTGGTGTGCCTGAAGCTGCAGGGAGAGAGGCCTGATGGAGGTGACAGGAAGGAGCACCAATCTTTGGAGCAGAGATCCTGTGAGGAGGAGGAGCACAGGGTGACCTGTAAGGGCTGAGTGCAAGCATCTTTTCAGCTTTTTGGTGAGAGAATGTTGGGTCCCCAAAACAGCAAAGTGTTTGATGGACAGAAAGAGTAGGTTCAGCAAGCCACATCCATGGTGTCTGATTTGGTGACTCGAGGGAACACATAAAAGAGGAAGAGGGTAAAATAAATGTACGAAAGATGAGCACAGAGCAGCATCAAAGAAATAAGAACTATTGGGCTGAATAAATAAAAGCCTGAGACTCACTCAGCTCAAGGTTGGTTCTTGGACTTCCTAGGGGAGGTGAACATTCAAAGTGCACTGAGGAGGGGGAGAATCCCCATGTGCTGGGGCCCTGTTGGGTGGGAGCCACTGGCAGGGCAGGGTCTGCCCCTGAGCTCCAGCGCTGGCAGGAATATTTCCCCACCTGCTTTCCCAGGGCTGAGTGCCTTGAGCCCTCACAGGGGGGGGTGCTGCTGCCTGCACCCCAAAGCGTGGTCCCAGCTGGGGACAGGCAGTGCCAGGAACTCACCCTCACACCAACACTGTCCCCTCTGGAGGGAGCAGAACAGCTCGCCCAGCACAGACAGAACACCTCGGGTGAGGCAGAGCAGGGTGCTGAGAGCAGGTTCTGAGAGATGACAGCAACAGCTGCTTGGCTCTACCTGTAAAACAAAGGCTGTGGGCAAATCCCTGTTCCTCCAGAGCTCTCAGCAGCTGCAGGGACTCGGCTGAGCCCTGCCCAGGGCACGAGAGCAGGAGTGGCACCCTGTCCTCCTGCCTCTCTGCTGTCCCTGGCCAGGGCTTCTTGCCCTCAGCTGGGGGCTAAAAATGGATCTCAAGTGTTTCATTTGCAAACCTTTAACAAAGATCACGCTGACATGCAAATAGGAGAATGGCAAAACAATACGTGACAGCCAGCTTGCTCCTCTTCTTTGGAAAACTCAGATGTTTTCTTGTCACAAAGCTGCTCATTCTTCCTCTTAACATAAACATCATAATGAGAATAAAATGGTTCTCTTTTATAAAGTGCTGTGTGTTGGTGGTTAAGCAAAATTAACATTTTGTAAAGCAAATGAAGGAGAAAGGCAGCTCTCTGACAAATTCTGTGAGCAAAGAAATGGTTGTTTTATGTTAATTTCACTTTTCTTGGATGTTGACCCAGATGTGAAGCTGTGTCACTCCGAAGGGAAATGGTTAAGAAAGTGAGCAATGGTCCCACCCCTCCCCAGCCCAAATCCAGGTGTGAGAGCCCAGAGAGAGGGGATGTTTTAGTAATGCTCAAACCTTGTGCCTTCACACAGCTTCACAAAAGGCAGATAAACATCCTGTGCTTGTCTGTACAGCCACTTCTGAGCCAGCTGGGCTGGTGGAAGGTGTCCCTGCCTGTGGCAGTGAGTGGGATGAGATGAGCTTTAAGGGCCCTTCAAACCCAAATTCTGAGAATCTGTGGTTCTATAAATCATTAACCCCAAATAAACTACAGTAACTGTGTTATTGCTCACGTCATCAGCCTGACTGATTTCAGTGGGACTGTCAGGATGGTCAGAGTTTGTCAGTGTCACGTTCAGCTGCAGAATAATATTCAATTAATGGTCTCGAGAAAAAGAATGGATCTGCTCTGTTTGGCAAAAGTGAGGAGACAAAATTAAATTGGAATTATTGTCCTCTCTTGCTGGAGATTTTTTTCTTTTAAATTGGAAAAGTGCCTGCAGTGTAGGCCCTGAGCAGCAGTAAGGAATCTCCTGTTGAGATAAATGGGAATTACGTTTTTGGCATCCGTTCCTGTGTTGCTCAATGAATTCCATTGCATTTTACGGCAAAGGCTGTTCTTCAGCACAAGCCCTTCCTGTTCCAGACCTTGGAGTTGGGAATGTGCAGATTAAGGCATTATTTTGACTACAATCTAAAGACCTTGTAGAAAAGTTGAAAAAATTCCAAGGTGCTGCCAGTGGTTTTTCTGGGGACAAGATTAATATTTGCTGGATTTGCCATATCCTTTTAACTGCTGCTTTCCTCCTCCTTTCAGTAAATAAATCTGCCTATTAGTTAAACAAACTGACTCTGATAGAAACCAAACACAAGAAATATATTAACAATAATCCCCTGTTCTTAAAATAGAAAGGCAATAGTGGAGAGAGCCCGTGGGTTCTGGCTGGGCACTGCTTGCTGCACTGCTCCTGCTTTGAGCTCCTGCAGGAGAGGAACAAGGCTGGGGCAAACCCCAAAAGCTGCAGAGGTTCCCGTGGCTGGACAGTGCCATCACAGCCCTGTCACCGTGTTGTGACAGAGGAGGGGCAGTGCCACCTCCTGCACAGCCCATGGCTGACCCGACAGACACACAGCAGCAGAGGGGAGAGTGAGGGGATGCAGGGGATGATCCTGATTTATTCACCTCTCAGCGTTTCTCCCCTCTCTCGGTGAGCTGGGAGATGTGGAGGGCATCCATGGGGCAGCTGGCACTGCTGCCTGGCTGGCAGGGAATTCATCAGAGAATCCAGACTGGTTGGGGTTGGGAGGGACCTTAAAGTTGATCCCATTCCAAACCCCTGCCATGGGCAGGGACACCTTCCACTAGAACAGGTTGCTCCAAGCCCTGTGCAGCCTGGCCTTGGACTCTGTTCCTGGTGAATGAGCCTCCATCACTGTCTTTTCTTAAGAAAAATGAAGGCTTTTAAAAACAAGTACAGATAATTTGTTACCTGGAAACAACCAGGAGAATCTGGCACACAGTTTTTGAAATGGGTATTGCTCAGCAGGGATGATCTGCCCCGTGTGACATCTGGGGCACGTAAGGTCAGGGCACCTCACGGTGGCTTTGCTGTGTGCTGAGGAGGATGTGCTGGCCAGGCCTTGCTGCTGCCTGCAGAGTACAGCCAGGCAGCAGCCAGACATCCTTTTGCACACTCCGTTCCCAACAAGCAGAAGAAGTAAATTCTGGGAAGCCCTCAGGGCCCTTCCTGCCCTCCCTGCACTGGGAGCAGGTGTCCTGGGGTTGGCACCATGGCACCCAGCCTGTCCCTGCCTCCCCAGAACCCACTGCTGGCTCCAGCAGCATTGCAATAACACGTTTTGCCCTGATTTTTCCTGCATGCTTGGGACTGTAGGACCTTGCTCTGGAACATCCAGAGGACACTTCCTTGACCTCGCTGCCTGCTGTGGCTGTGTCATGGCCAAGGTGCTCCTTCCACCACCCTCCTCTCTGGGATACAGGAGCTCCTGGTGATCCCAGCACCTCCCTTCAACTGTTTGGGCTGAATGATCCATTAATATTTAGCGATGTGTAGAAAAAGCCCCAAAGCTCACAAGGCCCCAAGGACACCTCATCCGTCTCTTTTCCCAATATTTAAACTGGGGTTGGCTTCTCCTGGCGGTGGCAGGAGCTCATTCCTGGGTTGGAGGGCAGCACCTGTCCCGAGTGCCCTGGGGTGTGTGGGGAGCCCGGGATGAGCCCAGGGCTGGTTTTGGCCTTTTTTGGAAGAGCCGGGCCGGGCTCGGCGGCGCCGGGGCCGCGGGCGTGCGCTGAGGGACGGCTCCTCCGGCCCACATTCCTTGCTAATTTTAACCAGCTCCCTTGAGCGGGGCCTGGAGAAGTATGGTCTTGATTTATTAGTCTTCTCCTTCTGAAAACTTTGTTCTAGTGTCTCAGGGTAGAGGTAAAACCAGACTGGGATTCTCAGCCTGGATCCCGACAGATGTTTGTCTGCATCACCAAGCACTGTGAGGTTTTTCAGTATCAGCATTTTTCCCCCTAAGGCGTCTGGGGAGCAGGATTGTGACAGAGGTGTGGGAGGATGTGCTGGCATGGCCCCACTCAGTAGTGACAGGTTCAGCTGATGGCAGAACCAGCTTCCCAGGGACTCTGTTGTGTCCTTGTTGCTGGATATTCCCAAGTGCTCGTGCCAGGTAAAACCCTCAGGGAGAAGCACACTCTGGGGGACCAAGGCATTGCTCAACCCTGGGCAGCAGCCAGAGCCCCCCCAGAGTCCCCAGTGCCACCCAGGGTTATCCCAGAGCTGGGCTCCTGGAGAAGCTCCCCTGCCTCTCTGTCCATCATAGCACTTCCTCAGAACCTCAGTGTAAAATCTCAGTCTGCACCAGTAACCAAATCAGCACGAAATCCACAAGCTGGGTATTTGTGTGGAAAACATTCCAAAGGGAAATACTACATGTTTTCCTCTAGCCAAGTTCCCTTGCTTGTTTCCCATTTCTATTTCGTGTGTGCAGGCACTCACATCCATGGCTAAAATAGGGCTGTGCTCCTGGAGAACAGACAGGAAAGTGCTGGTTATGCTTTTAACTTTCTTTTCTTGTTACCAATGCGGAAGAGAGGATGCTCTGTGCTGCTTGGCTGCCCCAGCTCATCCCTGTCCCAGGGGAAGGTGCTGGGGCTCAGTGCCAGCGGGTCCCACTCAGTGCTGTGCCCGCAGCAGAAAACACCCAAACCCCGAAGGCTGAATCCTGGAATGGAACAGCTCTGGCCTCGTTACTCACTCAGAACTGATGATTTCTCTAAGGTGTTTTGTACTTAAGACTGAAGAATGAAGCAATGCCTGCAGTTTAAGGAGGTTTTGTTTGTTTGTTTGAGATTTTCCCGTCCGGCTGCCAAGAGTTTCTGGCTCGGCCTTCAAACAAATTAACTCTGCTATGGCCAACCCATTCAAATAAACACTGATTGAAATCTGAGGCCTGAAACAGTGGGGAAAGTGGGGCTGGCAATGCTCCAGAGGTTTGCTGGGGTGGTGGGGCCCCGAGCCCTGCCTGGAGCATTGCCCTTGCCATGTGCCCCGTGCGAGCAGGGATGGGGACAGGATGAGGCTGAGTGCCACTGGCCCAGCACTGACCCCAGCAGCCACTGCTGTCCTTTCCTTGCTGGCAGGTGACTTCATTCCTGCCAGTGACCTGGAAATGCTTCCAGCTGGGGTCTGTTGGGGCTCTGCACTGCTCCCCTTGGCCCGTCCCTGCTGTGGCTCCTCCCCAGTGTGGGACAAGGGGAGGCTCCTCTCAGCCCACCTGGGCTTGTCCCCAGCCCACAGAGCCACCCCTGGCCTGCAGAACTGTCAGCTACAACTAAAGCCCAGCAGCTGGAAACAGAAATTAATAGAAAAGGGAAATCCTAATTAGCCCTTGCTGTTATTGGCAATATTGCTGATCACTCCAGAGCTTGAGCTTGGAGCTGGGCAATGAAGGGATTGCAGAGGGCTCTAAAACACAGCAGCACACAGACCCCTGGCACTGGCCAAGCCCCCTGCAGCCTCCCAGAACAGCTGCACGGCAGCATGTCCCTGTCCCCTCCCTTTGTCTCTCTCTCCCCTCTTTCCCCACACCGAACCTGAGCTGCTCACTCTGCTGACACTCCCCAGAGCTCTCCCACTGCCTGGCACACAAAGTCAGCCCCCATCACCTTTTGTATTTTGTGTGGGGTTTTTTTTCACTTTCCAGCCCACTTTCCAGCAGGGCTGTCTATGGGAACACCTTTACTCTGGCTCCTGTTCCCCATTCCTTCTGTCAGGCTGTATGGTCATGGTTAATATCCAACCCCACTGAGTCTACGAGCCCTGTGGGCTCTCAGGAAACTCTCCATGCAGGAAACAAGCTCCTGTCACCATTCCATGAAAAATGTCTTTGAATTCTTAAAGTACCCTCGAATCCAGCTCAGGTCTGTGCACTTCTTCAGCCATATTTAATACTTTTGAGAAGTAATTTCAGTTTTCTTAAGGAATTTCTGTTATCATTGGAACTTTACACAGGAATAAGGTTTATGGAAAAGGCTGGCTGAGATATCTTTAGGGCTGCACCCCCTGCCAGACAGGAAACCCTGAGAGCCCTGGTGCCTGGTCCCTGGAGCCCAGAGCAGCCCTGAGCAGCCTCAGCAGGAGTTACCCTCAAATCACACCATATGTCTCTACATAATATGCTTTTATCTCATGGTCTGAATCTCCTCAAAACAGAAAAAAAATATCTGGGTAACAACAGGAGATGAGGAAAATGGATTTAGGGAGACAAGAATTTTAACTGATGGTGTTCACATCAGCCCATTAAACTGCTCCTGCAGTTCTCAGCAGCATTAGCCTCTGGGACTAGAAATTGGAATTCCTAATCTGTTCTGATTTGCTACAGCTGTAATGCTTTAATCCACCTTGTTTTCTCCTCCAGATACTTCTCTCCCGATCTCATTGTTGCCTGATTAGAAATAGTTGAAAATAATCAAACAGTCAGGGAAGAAGGAAAAAGAACATCCTAGTGAGAGGTGTTTTTAAAAAATGGGATTACATTTGAAAAAAGAGTTCACATGTTTTAAGGAAGTGACAGTCCCATGAGTTACAGCAGCTGAGAATGGATTTACTTTTCTCAGTATAAATTGATGCTGTTTCTCCCCAACATGCGTCATCATTTCCTGTTATTTTGAAGATGGAACAAGGCAACTGGGAAAACCAATGCACTATATATCCATGTCTTCCCTTCTAGGACTTAAATATTGCTGTCAATATAGCTAGCTTAGGGCCAACACTTAAAAATTACATTTAAAACAAATTAATAGTGAAAATACTGTTTTCTTTGAGAGTGTTTTTGATTGAGCTCCCTCCAAGGCATACCTGAGGGTGAGAGCAGTGGCTTTTGGCTGGGGGGGGAGCAGGGAATGCACAGGGACAGCAGGGACAGCAGGGACAGCAGGGACAGCAGGGACAGCAGGGACAGGGCAGACACACACGGGGGGCAGTGCTGGGGGTCAGGAGGGGCTGGACGGGCTACTTTGGGATCCCATTCAGACCTCCAGCTCACCCAGCAGCCCCACAAACACCAGCCTGGCTGAATGAACTGTGGGAAGTTCTCCCCATCCCAGAGAGCAGGAGCAGGTGGGAGCCAGGACCCCCCTGCTCTGAGTTCACCGATTGTGTGGTCACTGCAGGCACCTCCAGGGTTTCTTTGGGCCTCTGCCATTCCTTCCTCTCCCCTGCACTGTTTCTGTATTTCAGTAAAGGACTCTCAGTTTGGGAATGCCTCACATGAGTCAGGAAACAGCCCTGGAGCAGAGGGCTGGTGTGGGCTCCGGGGCTGTGCTGGTGCCAGGCCAGAGCTGCAGGAATGTCACACCAGGGACAGTCCCAGGGCTGGGGGGTGCCAGCTGCCCCTCCCTGGCTGCTGCCACCTCACCCTGGGACTGTCACTTTATTTGGGAGGGCTGCCCTGGGTGTTCCCTGGGGCTGCAGCACCAGCTCCCCAGGACCTGGCAATGGGACACCACGTGCATCTCCTGGAGCTTCTGTTCTCCTCTCCAGGTAGAAAAATCAATCAGAGGTTTTTGCCGTGCAGTAAAATGTCAATTGTGCAAACATTACAAACCCAGAAACATCTGTAACTATGGAAACTCCCGAGGCAATACTCATTTCAAGAATAAATTATGACAAGAAGCTTTTTATGGCTGTTTTAAAAGAATAAACATAAATTAAAACAAGTGAATTTCATAGGCACAAGTTAATTTCACTTTTTAACCTTTAGTACTACAGCTTTTCAAGACATGTTTATCAATACTGATGTAGAGAAAATGGTATTTTATCAACATTTGCATCCTAAGAATTGGCATCACTATTTGTATCACTTCAAAATGTTCTGCTAAGTCAATCTCCAGTGTATTTGAAAGGGGACAACACTTTTCAGATGATGAATGACCCAGCCTTAGAGTTTATGGTGTTATTTATGCTTTTTGCTACATTTTACAGCTACCAAAAAAAAAAAAAATCATCAAGTGTGTGAAAGGAAAACTCAGTCACACCTTTCTTGGAGTCAGGGGGACATTGTAGGATGTGAAAACAAGGCCTGTCCCCAGCCACAGATTTGGGAGTTGTTCCTTGCCCTCTGCCCTGGCTCCCTGCTCACAGCCAGTGTGAGCCCAGGGTGGGTCAGTGATTCCCCCCTCTCTTCTCCCTTTGTGATTTGCACACCCCTAATGCATAGAAGGTCAGTCCTTGGAGATGAAATTTGCAGTTACTTTGAAAAAAGAAGAAAATCCTAATTAGTGAAGGTTTTTCTGGAGAGCTAGACTGCTCTGACTCCCAATTGATTGTCACTCCTCGTTTGTAGCACACAAACCCTGGCGTGGTTTGTCCTCAGCTCTGGTGTGCCCGGAGAGCTCCCTGAGCATCCTGTGCAGTCACTGCCCAAACTGCTCCTGCCAGCTCTGGTGTCTGCTCCTCAGCTGGGAGAACCTCTGGAGATAAAACCTGAATGCAGTTCCGTTCAGCAAAAGCAAAGTTTAAGGACATATTTACTGAGCAATTTCCCCGGGTGCATGGGAGTGTGCGCTGGGCAGGGCTGTGCTCTGCGTGCGGGGACAGCTCTCAGCATCCTCCCGCCAGCTCCGTGCTCCCGACTCTGCTGAGGGCGGGATCAGACCTCCCACCGACCCCGGGGGATTCACTGAGTCCCCACCTCCCATAGGGGAGAAACAGCACAAAAGAGACCAAAAAATGCAGCGGGGTTTTGGGGAAGGGGGCACGGAGCGGACAGAGGGACGGGCAGGGGAGCGGGGCTGGGCACCGGTGGGCACAGGCAGGTGGGGCTGGACTGGACTGGGCTGGGCTGGACTGGGCTGGACTGGGCTGGGCTGGACTGGACTGGGCTGGGCTGGGCTGGGCTGAGCTGGGTTCAGCTGGACCGGGCCGGGGGCACCGAACGGGGACCCGCACGGGCACCGCGGGCACGGCCAGCCCTGCCCGGCTCCGGGAACAGCCGCCCTTGTTTGTGTTCCTAAACCTCCGCTCCTCCTGCAAAGGTCTCTGGAAATCAGGGCAACACAAGGAAGGAGTGAGGCCAGCGGAGGCTGCGGCTGCCGGGGCTCAGACTCCCTCTGCCTGCGGAAACACAAACGGACTCTACTGGAAAAGCGCATTTCGCCCCCGCCCGTCCCAGCCCCGGGATCCGCACCTGGCGGGGCTGCGGGACGGGGCTGCGGGTAAAATACAGCATTTTGAAGGCCAGACTGGAACAACAGTTGGTGACTTTGTGACCCTGAGATGTCCTGAACTCAGCAGAGAGAGCAGCGCAGCTCCTTCCCGGTCAGCATTTCCCAGGCATTTCCCCTGCCCTTGCAGTGACGGCTCAGGATTCGGCTGGTGCTTGGCAGAGCATTCCCAGTGATGCCAACACCTCTTCCCCAACTGAACACAACCACCCCGCAACCCATCGCTGCCTCTGACTGCCCATCTTCCTGTACTCTGCCTCTCTTTGCCCACTTTGAGCAGTTTCTCCGTTTTCTTTTGCTTGGGTACCCATATGACTGGGTTATGGTCAGCAGGCAGTACCACCTCACTCCCACTATTTTACAGCTGGTTTTTTTGTGGTTTTTTTGTTTGTTGGTTTGTTTTTGGGAGTTGTTTTTGACTTGTTTTGTTTTGATTTGTTTTCTTGTTTTGCCTTTTTTTCCTTTAACACCAACTCTCTCTCCCTACTGGGAACTGCATCTGGCATCAGCTATAGGGTTTGGATGCAGCACCACTAAAAGCTGTTTGAAATCCAGGTGCACATTCTCAAACAGAGCCCCCCCTCTCTCCCACTGACCCTTTCAGAGACCTCAGTAAACTTCCAGGGAATGGTTTCCTTCCACAGCCTCCTGCTGCCTCTTCCCCACCACATCTCCCACCCGGTGTCTGACCATGCCCCCTCCTCCTGGCTGGGGCAGAGCTCAGGGGTAATTGCTTCCTCCTCAGGGGTTACATAAAGGGCTTTACAGCCGCACACGCTGCTGGGGGATCAATGGAATGCGCTGCGGATTAGAAACACCAGTTGGATACTGCAGCTTTAATCCTGCTTTTAGTTCCTTCTTGCTGTCCCGTTAATCAGCCCGAGCGGGGACCAACCCCCCTGGGCTCAGCTACCTCAGACAGGCACCTCCTTCGAGGCTGGAGGACAGAGCAGAATTCCCAGCTCTTTCCTAAATCTAGGTCTTCCACGGGGCCTGCCATGTACCAAGCTCTCAAATAAAAGCTAGGAAGTCACTTTTCAGAATAAGGGATATTTCCACTGCAAATTGCACAACTAATACAGCTGCCAAATACAAAATCTAATTTTAAAGTGTCTTACTCAAATCAGACAAATTGCAGCTGACTGTTTGCAGAATGCCCCAAACCACACAGATCCCATGCAAGCTGCTGAGCAGCCTCAGGAAATCCATGCTCCTGGTTTGGCTGCCTGCTGCCAGCATCCTCCTGCTTGCAGAGCATCCCCACCCCGACCCTCTGCTGGGCACCGAGGTCTGGCTGAGAGGGGCAGGCAGAGCACCAGGCACAGGAGGTGCTGCTGAGAGCCCAGCGTTGGCACAGGTCACACAGACCAGGACTGGGCTTGGAGCCCCTGGAGCCATCCAGAAACGGTGAGCCAGAGCCTGCAGGTGCCTCCTGTTCCCTCCTGTCCTCCCCAGGGGAGCCTCTGCAGCTCTCCCATCCCATCTCAGCCCTTTGCTGTCTCACCGTGATCCCATCAGCCACCAAACTCTGTGAGAGCTGGAGTGAAACACCAGCCAGGATTTCCTTTCTTTCCCTCCTTGCCTCACACTGGCCATGGCTCCAAGCATCCCGGGCTGATGCCCACAGGAAGGCTTGGCTTGGCTCCCCAGGAGTGCAGTGCAGAGGAAATGGTGCTGGTTCCTCACTGCCGGGTTAATCCACGCTGCCAGCTGCTGCTTTTGCAGCATTTAATGTTACAGATTATGTCATGGAATAGCTGCTTATCAGAAAGGGCCCTGGCAGAGTCGCTGCCCAAGCTGCTCCCACAGCACCTGTGGCCCCTCCAGCTCCCTCTGCTGAAAAAAGGGCTGGATTTTAATCAGAGTCCCTGAACAGACTAAGGAGAGGCATATAACTTACATCTGCACCAGGCTGGTCCCCCTCTTTCACCTCCTCACGTGGCTCCTGCTCTTTCGCACCTGAGAAGGCTGGAATAGTCACAGTGCTGAGCATAAACCCACACTGAGCTCAGAGCATCCAGGGTATCTGCCAGGACTTCCAAATCCCACTGCTCCATAGCTATGCCCATTTCCAGCCTGGCTTCCCAGGTTACTTCTCTAAACACCAGTGAACAAAGGGGCACTGGAAAGGGGAACTAAATGACTTAATGGAGGAGCCCAGGGCTAACATCATCCCAAACCTGTGTCCAGCGGAGCTGGAGAAGGGTCTGGAGTACAGGTCTGATGGGGAGCAACTGAGGGAGCTGGGAAGGGGCTGGAGAATCCCTGAGGGAGCTGGGAA
>JAHLSL010000018.1:377789-391185 GCA_025920805.1 Petroica traversi
AGCAGTGCCCCAGGTGCCTCCCAGGGGCAGGATTTGTGCCATCTGCCATCAGCAGAGTCACGGGGTGGTTCCTGTCTCAGCTCCCTGCTGCCCGCGGCACAGCCCGCACCCAGGGCCCTGCAGCCCAGGGGGATTTATAGATGCATTTCTACATCTCTCTGTTTAATCTCCGTGTGTTTAATCTGGTTTTGCACTCCCTTCTGACACCGGCAATAGGCAAAAACCCCATCAGGTTTAACACGCCATCCCCAAACCCCAACTGCGCCTGCCAGCGACCACAGCGAGAGCAAACGCAGGCACGGGAACTATTTATAGCTCAGATAAACAAGGCAGAGGCTTTGCTTAATGAGAGGAAATGGAGGAACAGTGCTCACACACAGACCTTGAGTGTGCTGCCCTTGCCTGGCTCGGGAGGGCTGAGGGGCTCCCGCTGCCCCTGCCAGCCCTCAGGGAGGGGACAGGATCAGGTCCCAGCAGTGGGGCTGGAAATGGGGACGGGGTGCAGCCACCCCTGGGCACTCACTGGGGGCTTGGCTGTCGAGGGCAGCTCTGGTTTCACCCAAATCTGAGTGGGAATTCCATTTCTGCCCTAAAACAGGGCCGGGAGTGCAGAGCAATGCCCTGTCCCAGCCTGCAGAGGGGCAGGGGGCTCAGGGTGACAGCAGTGACAGCAGTGACAGCAGTGACAGCAGTGACAGCAGTGACAGCAGTGACACTGCACATGGCAGCCCCAAGAGCTGCTGGCAGCACCCCCAATCCCCTTGGTGCTCTGCCCTTGGGGAGCTCTGAGCCAACTGCACTCCCTTTTCCTTGCCCTGCTCGAGGCCAGCAGGAATCAGTCAGAGGGTTAATCCCTCATTCCAGACCCAGGGAATGGGGCCATGCTGATTCTTTCCTGTAGATTTGCTAATTTGATTTTTCTTTTCCTGAGACTTCAAAGCCAACCTCCAGAGGAGAGCTTCCTAATCAGCAAGGAGAAAAGGAAATCACTGATTTAGTGGGAAGGATGTAGATGTACCAAAGGGAAACATTTCCATTTTTTTTAGAGCTATGGAAAACAACTTTACACAGTGAGTTCCCTAAATTCTATTTTTATTGCAAGGAACTGGAGTTTTTGGACCCTTCCATGCAGCTGTCTTGTCTCTGTACTTGTAAACAGCAGCTTCACTGAGATAAGGTGAGCTGGATCATCCTTTCCTTCTTCAAAACATTTTATGTTATGGATCAGAGGAGGAGGAAAGAGGAGGAAATAAAGTGCTCCTGAAGAGTGCAAAGCCAACCCTTCCATCTAATCTGGGCTCTGAGTCTGTCCTGCCCTTTCCTCATGGCTTGTGAGCAGATTTTGGAATCCCTGATTTCAGAGAAGCCCGGGTTTAGGCCTTCAGCTGGGTGCTCATTGCAAACCCAAACGCAGCTCTATAAATCACACAACACTTAGTGACTCATGAGGAAAGCTGTGAACGGTGAGGGTGGCAGGGACAATAATTACACAGGAATCCAGCAGGCTGCAAACAGCTCCAGATGCTCTCAGGGGAGCTGACGGTCCAGGATGAACCCCAGCACCCCGAGGCTCTTGCAGGGGTGGTGGCAGCAGGTTGGGGCACTGCTGTGGGGTGTGACTGTGCCATGGGGCAAGGGCAGCACTGGGGACACTGCAGGGGCCACTCTCCGTCCCCTCTGCCACCACCAGGGCTGGGAGCTCTGACAGCTGGAGGCACAAGAGCATTTCACTGCTTGAAACCCAAAGTGTGTTTAATTTCAGGAATTCTATCCCAGTCTGCCTGATGCGCCACAGTGACAGCGTCAGGCTGTGTGTTTGGGTGTCCCCAGGGTGGGGACAGCACCGTGCCCTGTCCTGGGCACTTGGGCTGGGCTGGGCTGGCCACCAGCCACCCCGGGAAGTCTCTGCAATTCCCAAGCCTTTCTGTTATTTATCAAAATTTCTTGAAACTTCACGTGAGCTGGAACTTGCCGTGTGCCTCGTGGGTATCTCTGCCCCTCACAAGGGGCTAAAGAAACCGGACAGGGCTGGGGGAGCCCTTTGAATACCCCATCCTTTCCCAAAGGGGGTTTGATGTGTCACAGAGCTTTGGACAAGCTAAGCCGTGTTTTCCTATGGATCAGTTGGATATTTTTATGGGATGGACTGTGGACAAGAGCAGAACTGCAGTTTTTGGGGTTTTTTTTTTGGTAACGAAACCAATGACTTCACTGAAAGTAGAATTCTTTTTTTTCTCCCATTCCCTGCCCATCCAAATCCCATTCCCTGCCCACCCAGCTCCCATCCAGTTGCCATCCCCAGCCTGTCCATTCCCTGTCCATTCCCTGTCCATTCCCTGTCCATTCCCTGTCCATTCCCTGTCCATTCCCTGTCCATCCATCTCCCATTCCCTGCCCATCCTGCTCCCATCTCCTGCCCATCCAGCTCCCATCCAGCTCCCATTCCCTGTCGCAGCCTCCTGGTCCCAGTGTGGGCTCTTTGGTTATTCAGATACCACTGGCCAGAGCCTGCACAGCCCCAGATGCTATAAATGGTTACACAGTGATCCTGCCAAA
Source organism: Petroica traversi (assembly GCA_025920805.1). Taxonomy (NCBI): domain Eukaryota; kingdom Metazoa; phylum Chordata; class Aves; order Passeriformes; family Petroicidae; genus Petroica; species Petroica traversi. The sequence continues at coordinate 380,346 of JAHLSL010000018.1, forward strand.
GTTTTTCTTTTTATTCCAGCCAAGCTATGTGCTTAAATCTCTGTATGTGAATTCCAATGGGATACAATACTCTGTGAGAAGAACATTTCTTCTATTAGTTCTAAACATACTGACCCTTCCATTTGTATGTGGCCTTTCAATAAAAACTGCTGGTTATTATTATTATTATTATTATTATTATTATTATTATTATTACTACTACTACTACTACTACTACCAGCAAGGATGAGCAGTATGGGGAGGCTGTGCTGGCACAGGCTGCTCCTGCCCCAGAACTGGGTCCCTGCCCAGGCAGGAGGGTCTGGCACACAGTGGGCACAAACTGCAGCTGAGCAGTGTCACATGTGGGTGAACAGCCTCAGGGCTCCAAAATACCAACTTCCCATTACTTTTGGGTTATTCCAGAACTTTACACAGCCTCGTAGCTTGGCAGGAAGCAGATCCCAAGCCGAGTGTGCAGAGCACACACTGAGGAGTGCTCAGCAGTGGGAGGGTCACACGTGGGCAGCCTCTGGCTGGAATGTCTGTTTACACATCCTACCAGTATGGAAAATTCATCCTAAGGAAAGCAAACACTCCAGTCTCCCATTCCTGGTGCTGTGGAGAGGGGTCACTCTGGTTTTTATTGCTAGAGAAGCCTTTCTCTGGATGTCCTTTGAAGTGCAGCCTTGTGCTGCTGGCTCCCAACAGCCAAGGGATGTCAGACCTGGTCTGGGGCTGCTCAGGAATTGCTGTCACAGATCCCTGAGCTTTGGGCAAGACATGGAAACTCCTAGTGAGGCACAGAGCTGCAGCCTTGCCCCAAACCTGAGCATTTCCAACACCCTCATACACCTCCAGGTCTGCGATATTTAGAAACAGTTCTTGCCACTGCTGGAAGCAGAAGCCACAATGTATTTGCCATCACACAGGAGTGGCTAAATATGACACCTGATGGCAAAAGGCAACAAACAGGGTGGTTATGGCCTGGGACAAACCCAGGAGACAAACAAACCTCACTTAGGAATAAATAAACAAGTACATAAAAGACAGTCCCTTTCCAAGTGCCCACAGGCTATTTCGAAATAGATATTTCTGTGTGTAACTGATGAATTTGCAGAGAAAATAAACCCGACTTTAAGGCCCCTATTCTGCAGTGGAGGGGGAGCCCTGACTGAGCACCCAGCCATGCTTTGCCATCCCCAGGCTCCCTGCAGGGACAGGGGTGGGAAGAGCAGAGCCTGGGGCAGGACTCAGCCCAAACCCTGAGCTGTGCCCAGGCACGAGAGGATCCAGGAGGCTCCCTCCATCAGCCATCCCTGTGAGGAACGAAGCTCAGCCTGAGCAGTGGGCTGTGCACACGAGTGACAATCACAGAACTCATCAGCACCAGGAAACAAGAGATGTCAAAGCCTGCTCTTGACCCCTGGGTGCTGGAATGAGAGTTTTGGGAACGGTGACTTGTTCCCCACTGTTCACATGTGGAGAAGGAGTGAGCTGGAGTGTCAGTGGGTGGTTTCTCCAGGACTGCACCTCTGGAGCTGCACAGAATGCAGCCGCTCCTGATGGCTTTACAGCACCACAATTCAGTCAGTGCTCACACAGCCCAGGGTTTAACCAGCCTGGCCATAAATCTCCTCTGCTTTCCCTTGCTCAGCTTTCAGGCCCTGCCACAGCTATTTATAGTTTCCATACTGAGTTCCTGGACAGATGAAACCTCAACATCTCATGGAAAAAAAACAAGCAGGGGGAAAATAAAAGGCCACAGAAAATTTAAAAAATCTTTGAATTCTCGAGCTGCCTCATCCAGATGCAGAACAAGCACAGGCTCATTCCTATCACCCTGGCACTCACCCTGCCTGGTCAGCAAGCTGCTCAAGCTGGAGCAGAGCTCTCCTTTCCTCTCCCCATCACAGTTGGGTTCCCACCTCCTGTTTGTCCTTTTAATTCCTTTGTCTATTGAAGTGCAGCCGTGAGTCACCCAGAGCACACAAGGTGCTGTGACAGCCCCAGATAAGAGCCCCAGCAAGTAAATACTGCAGCAGTAAATACCCTACTGCAGCTCCATGTGTGAGGGTCGCTCCTGGAGACCCCAGCTGGAAGCAGCAGCGTGGCCAGGGAGGGGACAGACCCCCAGCCAGCCCAGACACAGCACCCTGCCCTCGGGGTGGCACTGGGAGCCCAGGATCCTCTGCTTGCTCGGGCAAGGAAAACTCTTCCCTTTCGAAGCAGACAACAGGCCACTGCTTGGATTCTTTGAAAGGAAATCTTTGCATTGTTGATGAACAGAAATGTCTTTTTTTTTCTTCTCCAATTCCTTTCTCAAGCCTAAGACCTGTGCTTCCCACAGATATGGGGAATATAACACAGAAATGCACAAGAGGCCAGGCACACATTGCCCATCAGAGTCAGATCCAGCAGAGATCAACTCTCACACGTGGTCCTGGACTTCATGAGACTTCTCCTCTACTGACTCAGAGAGCTAAAGAGAGAAACACTTTCCCCCTTGGACACTTCCCAGCCGAGATTCCCAGGGCCATGTCCCAGGCAGGAGCAGGACCTTGGTAGATTCCGTGTCCTGGGCTAGAGCTTTATGGAGCATTTAACGCAGGTGGCTCATCCCTGGCCTTCCCCTCACACACAGCTGATGCTTTTCTGTTTGCCACAACGCCCTGTTTGCAAACACAGTTTCCCTGTCCAGATGAGCTGGGTCTCTGCTGAGCTGTCTCTGCTGAGCTCTGTGTGCCCGTGGTGCCATGGGCTGTTTGGACACGAACCCCCAGAGTTCCTTCCCGTGCCCATCCCCAGCCCCACGGCATCCCAAGCCCCCTGCCCCACACCCACAGACCCCGGGTGCAGCTCCCACCCAGCCTGAGGCACCTGCCCCAGTCCCTGCTCCCAGGGGCACCACTCAGCTGCCTCCAGACAGACCCTCAGCCCTTCCTCTGCCCCTCTTCACTGCCAGCCAGGGCAACAAGGCTTGTCTGTGCTTCTGCAGCCCCTGGAGAGGTTAGGACTGGTGGGAGAAGAGCTCTGCTCCCTCTGGGCGAGGTTTGCTTGCTCTGGGAGGGGTGAGGGCCCAGAGCTGCCCCTGGGGTGGCTCAGCAGAGTCCCTGTGCCTGTGCAGGCTGGACATGAGCACAGCCACTCCATCCTCCTGGGCAGCCCCAGGTGTCACAGGGGGTTTTAAAGCCTGGAGAAGTCCCTGGGTGCTGCCACCCTGTCCCGAGGGGCTCAGACAGAAGGCAAGGGGAGCCCTGAGCTGCAGAGGGTCCCTGTGGGCTCGTGGTGGAGGGGCAGCCACAGCTGCTCAGAAAACCCCACTCACTCCATTTCTTCAGCCTGAAACCAAGGCCAGCGTGAGGAAACCCATCCCTGCTGGCAAAGCCAGGTTACACTGGAGCAAGTGGGCTCCCAGTCGTGGTTCATCCCAAATTTGGGGTGTCCTGCTGGCAGCTTTTGTACCTCCCACCAGCCTGGCTTGTCAGCACGTCCCCCCTCAGTGCTGCTGCTGCAGTGCTGGGGAGGGCAGGGCTGGGAGAGGAGATTCTGCTCTCCCTGTGCAGCAGCCTGCAGCACCTGCCATCTCTGACTCCATCACGGGCTGTGCTCTCCTGGGGATCGTGGGCACTGCTGCCCAAGCTGGGCCAGGACAGTGCCTGCACCCCTGCTCTGCTGGCTGTGCCACACTCCTCCTGGCCACAAAACTAACTACAAATAATGACCTGGTCACAAAGAGATCCTGTGTGTGCTTCAGCTGAAATTCTGGCTGATTCACAGCCCCCAAACCCCAGCAGCTGCAATCAGCCTGTCCAGCGAGGGCAATCGGGGCAAAAGAGACACAAGAAAAGCAGGGAACACTTTGCTCGTTTCTGCTCCTGATTTATTGCAGGGACTGCAGTCCCTGGGCACTGTGACTGCAAAACCCGTGATTTATGGGCACTCCCAAGTGCTGCCTGTGTCACCAGGGGTGGTTCCAGAGGGGTTTCCCTGCTGCTGGCGCGGCCCCAGAGCAGCTCTGGGAGGAGCCCGGCACGTGGAGCAGCACTCACAGCTCTCATTTACCCTGCTCCCCAAGCAACAGCATCTAAATTTAGTTCTGCACCCAATTCCCTCTCGGGAGGAAGCGTCGGGTTTCCATCGGGCACGGGTTGTGTGGCAGCTCACTCAGAGCCTGCACCAGCACCCCCTGCCCGGGCATGGCCCAACCTCAGCCTCCCAGCAAGGGGCTCACGGCCACGTCCTTCAGATCTCACTCGAACAGCCTCAAACAGGTCAGAAACAGCAGCCTGATAAACATTTATACCATTACCAGCAGCCGAGGGAGAACAGAGCAGCAGCTGGGGCTGGGTTCGGGCTGGACACAGCAAAAGGTCCCAGGTGACACTGCTGTCACCTGGCTGAGAGCAGCACAGAGGATGCTCCTCCGTCCCTGCTGCACCCACCCATGCTGTGCCAGCGCAGGAACATCCATCACCTCCATGAGGAGAGGCAGCTCAGCTCCTCCCTGGCCTCTCAGCAGCCCCTGCCTTGGGCCACGAGTGCTGCCCATGGCCTGCCAGGGCTGTCATCCCCTGTGCCCCTGCCCACAGCTCCCAGCCAGCCCGAGGGAGGGGCAGTGTCCAGCCCTGCCTGTGCTGGCTCTGGGGACACAACACCTCTTGGTCTCCTCCCTGGAGAAGCACAGACTCTTTCCCCTGCTACCCTCCAGCCTCTACAGTTCACTTTTTTTCCTTCCACTTGCCAGGATCTCCTCTGGGGCAAGATCTGACCGGATGGGTTTCCCCAGGACAGGAGTCAGAGCTGGGTGTCCCCAGGACAGGTCAGGGGTCAGTGCTGGTTCCCCAGGTCAGGGGTCAGTGCTGGGTGTCCCCAGGACAGGGGTCAGTGCTGGCTCTGCAGCTGGACCTGGCCAAACTCTGACAGAGACTACAGCAAACATTGCAACCCATTATTGCCACTACATGGATTTAGTTAACAAGGCCTAACATGTGCAATTGAAAGGCCAAAGCAAAGTGTCTGAAATGCTCAATTTCTAATGGATAAACTCGATTTCTAGTTCATCTCTTTTCTTTCAGTCAGAGATCCGAGTCACTGCAATAACAGGCTCCCTGTGTTTGTCTGGCTTTTCAGTTCTGCTGCAAACAAATGTTTGCTGACCTAAGTGGCACTTCCTCTCCAAGGCACTGGGAATGTGACGCTCGCTGCTGTATTTTAAAGCAATTCAGTGACACAAGGGTGTGTTGTCTCTGTAGATGTTAACATTTGCAACACTGCAGAGTTGCTTTCCATCTCTCAGGGACTAGGAAGTTTCTAAGAGATCCCATCTGATCCCTCTGGCCATGTTTTTGCTGCAGATGTGACAGGACATGGCCCCTGTGTGATGTGACCCAGCCCCGAATCTGCTGTGGGCTCTGGTAGAGCCGAGGCCCTGGGCTGAGCTGCCCACGTTCTGAGAGCTGAGAGCCAGCCTGGGACAGAGGGAGCTGTGCTGGCAGCAGGGACACATCTCCTGCCAGCCCAGCAGCGATGGCAGCAGCAAGAACACATTTTCTGGACAGGAAAGCAGCACAATTGGTCAGGGATGTGTCTCGCCATGACCTCACTTCCCTGTGCGGCTGCTTTCTGCAGTCCAGGCTGCACCTTCAGCTGCACCTTCAGCTGCACCTCGGGCTGCACCTTCAGCTGCACCTTTGGCTGCACCTTTGGCTGCACCTTTGGCTGCTGTCAGTCCCAGCCCTTCCCCTCCCGCTGCTGCAGCTCCCTGTGGCACTGATAGCTGTGTGTGGCACTGCCAGCTCCATGTGACACTTACAGTTCCGTGTGGCACTGATAGTCCATGTGACACTTACAGCTTCCCATGGCACTGCCAGCTCTGTGTGGCACTGCCAGCTCTGTGTGGCACTGATTGCTCCATGTGGCACTGCCAGCTCTGTGTGGCACTGCCAGCTCTGTGTGGCACTGCCAGCTGTGTGTGGCACTGCCAGCTCTGTGTGGCACTGCCAGCTTCCTGTGGCACTGCCAGCTCTGTGTGGCACTGCCAGCTCTGTGTGGCACTGATTGCTCCATGTGGCACTGCCAGCTCTGTGTGGCACTGCCAGCTGTGTGTGGCACTGCCAGCTCTGTGTGGCACTGCCAGCTTCCTGTGGCACTGCCAGCACTGCGTGGCAATGCCAGCTCTGTGTGGCACTGCCAGCTCCATGTGGCACTACTGTGTGGCACTGCCAGCTCCTGGTGGCACTGCCAGCTCCGTGTGGCACTGCCATCTCCCCGTGGCACTGCCAGCTTCCTGTGGCTGTGTCAGGTCCCTGTGGCACTGCCAGCTCCTGGTGGCACTGCCAGCTCCGTGTGGCACTGCCTGTGGGATAGGGCAGGGAGGTCTGGCCGGGGTGGACTCGGGGCTGTGTCTGTGTGAGTGACCCCTGCCCAAGCACTGCCCCTTCCCCATTCAGCTGCCCCCAAACCCAGCAGGAGCAGCTCTGGGTAACCCATTTGGGTGTGAATGTGCCTGGTTTTTCCTCTGCACAGATGCAAAGCACTTCCAGGAGGAATGATCACTGCACCGAGAATTCCCAGGGATGGAGGCCCTGCCTGGCCACAGCCACTTGTGCCCCACGCAGAGGGCCACGGCTCCTGCTCTGCAAGGGCAGCACTGGTAAACAGCAGTTTTGTTTGCTGACTTTTAGCAAAGGGGAAAGCCCAAAGCCCTGCACAAAAACTGCTTTTCTAAACAGAATCCTGCTCCACACTTCCCAGAGAGACACTGGTGGCTCCTAATAAAGAAGTGCTGGTGGCACCACCCAAGAAAGAGCATCCATCACCACCAGGAGCTGCTCTGATCTTTGGTCATAACTCAGCCCCAGAACCTGGAGTGGGGGGGTTGGGAACCCATTAATTACAGCTGATAATTAACATCTGTCACAGGAGGAACATTTTAACCTTGGGAGAAGGATGAGTGAAACGGGGGTGCAAGGCAGCCTGGTCAGAGCCAGCAGGAGCTGAGAGCAGAGGAGAGACACAGTTGGGCCCTTGGGAATGTCACGGATTTCAGGAGCAGCCACAGCTTCATGAAACTGAGAAATTGGTGTTACCAGCCAGTGGCACAGGGCAGGCAGAGGCAGGGGGGTTCTCCCGGAATCCCAGAGGTTGGAGAAGAGCTCCAACATCGAGCCCAGCCTGTGACTGAACCCCTCCTTGTCCCCAGCCCAGAGTGCCATGTCCAGCTGTTCCTTGGACACCTCCAGGGATGGGGACTGCAAACCTCCCTGGGCAGCCCCTTCCAAAGCCTGGCAGCCCTTTTCCCACCACGGGTACAGGAGAAGTTGCACTCGTGGAGCTCTCACAGCCATTTGTGAGTCACACCAAGACCGGGTTATATCGAACTAGCTTTTTTTTTTTTTTTTAACTGAAAAGATGCTTTCAGAAAGAGGTGATAGACAGAAAGGTGAAACAGATGTTCCCAAAGGCAATTCCTGCCCAGACCCCTACTCCTGTTTCTTGAAATTGCTGCAATTATCATACCAAGAGCTCTTTCAGTGTCAGGGACCATCCCCTGGGGCCAAGCTGGCAGCACAAATCAGCAGCTGACAGCGTCTGGCACCGGAGAAAAATTACCTGTATATTGTAATAAACTCTGTTAGTTCAAGCCATGATGGGAACAACCACTTGGGAAACTGTTGATGACATTTTTGGTGCACACACACAAGCTGTAATAAAAGATAAAAACCATGATAGCAGCAGGAATAATTCCCTGCTGCTCCCCCAGGAAATGCCTCCCTACACCCCAAAGAGTCCTGCAAGGTCCTGCAATTTGTCAGAGCCCAAGGGGTGCTGCCACATCGTGATCCCACCACGTTTTCCCGAGGGAACACAGACATTTCACAAGAACATGAGTGATCTTGCTTCCTCAGACTCTTTCAGAATAAACCATCATCTCCAGAGAAAAGCTAAAAGCTAGAGAATCCATAGACCCATAGACCCTCCTGCAGTGGATGGGAGCCACAAGGATCATTGAGTCCATCTCCTAGCCCTGCATGGGACAGCCCCAAAAATCCCAGCCCAAACTCACCTTTGTGCTGCCCCATCACCAACTTGAACATTTAACCAGAATAAACCCTGTCCTCTCCAAACCCCTCTCAAGAGGCCATTACCCAGCCCCATGACCATCTAATCCAGCACGGACTCACACTGAGTTATTCCCAGATTTAAAACATCCTCATGTGCTGAAATTCATCCATGGATCAGACTCAAGAAAGCAGCACTGGCTCGGAGTTTTTCATGTGTTAGGACTCCCTTGGGGGACCAGCACGCTCCCACATAATGGCTTTGAACCCCCGCACACTCACACCCTCTCCTGCCAGGGAAGAGACCCAAATTCCAAAATTATCCACTCCAAAGGAGCATTTTGTCAGCCCACTCTGTATCAGCAGCCAGTGAGTAATTCACGGTGTGCCTAAGATTAGCTAACGAAGCGCCGTGACTCATCAGCCTCCGCGCCGCTGGGAAAATTCAATTTTTCTTTAGCAACAGAGGTTCAACTGTGGAAATTATAAATAATTAGGGTTCGGAGAGGCTGCAGTAACATGAGGATTCCTATTTAAACCTCAGGGATAGAGATATTGGTGCCTCTGTGACAGCAGCATCCCGGTGACCTGGGCAGCCCGGTCCGTGCGGGGCCGGGCAGAGCTCGCAGGGACAGCGCTCGGAGCAGCCCGGCCCGATCGCAGCGCTCATTAGCGCACACCCAGCAGCAAATTAAACCCATTACAGCTCCTGCAGCCACGCCGGGCACGAAATGATGGCGTGGGGGAAGAGTCCCGGGCGGAATCAAAGCAGGCGCGGTCCCCACCCCAGCCAGGCAGGAGCCACAGAGCCCCACGGAGCCACGGAGCCCCACGGAGCCCCACGGAGCCCCACAGAGCCCCACGGAGCCTCACAGAGCCCCACGGAGCCCCACGGAGCCCCACAGAGCCCCACGGAGCCACAGAGCCCCACGGAGCCACGGAGCCCCACGGAGCCCCACAGAGCCCCACGGAGCCCCACGGAGCCCCACGGAGCCACAGAGCCACACGGAGCCCCACGGAGCCCCACGGAGCCCCACAGAGCCCCACGGAGCCACAGAGCCCCACAGAGCCCCACGGAGCCCCACGGAGCCCCACGGAGCCACAGAGCCACACGGAGCCCCACGGAGCCCCACAGAGCCCCACAGAGCCACACGGAGCCACAGAGCCCCACGGAGCCACAGAGCCCCACGGAGCCCCACGGAGCCCCAGAGTCACACGGAGCCCCACGGAGCCCCACAGAGCCCCACGGAGCCACAGAGCCCCACGGAGCCACAGAGCCACACGGAGCCACAGAGCCCCACGGAGCCACAGAGCCACACGGAGCCACAGAGCCCCACGGAGCCACAGAGCCCCACAGAGCCCCACGGAGCCACAGAGCCACACGGAGCCACAGAGCCCCACAGAGCCACAGAGCCACACGGAGCTGGCCCTGCAGAGCCCCCTGTGCTTGTGGGGCGCAGGGCTGGCACCCCCGGCACTCCAGCTGCCACCAGAGCAGTGTCCCCCGCCTGTCCCCTCTGCTCCAGCCCTGCTGCCCAGCCCAGCCTCTCCTCCAGGAGAGCCACCTTTGCCTCCAGCAGCCACCACTGGCCCGGGTGACCCGGTGTCACCAGCCCCGTGCCAGCTTTGCCACAGCCCCGTTCCAGCCAAGGGGTGCCACTGTCCCCCTGCCTCCCTCGCCTGGCGAGCCCCTGAGCACCCCTCACCAAATGGGGGAAAGCTCCCAGGGGAGATGCTGTACTCAGGGGATTTGGCCCCATGGGCTTTCCCTGCTCCAGGCTGGGCACCGGGCAATGGGACACAGACTGGGCTCTGCTGGCTCCATCCCTGGCACAGCTGGGGCCCAGCTCCCCCAGCTCCCTGTGCCCCTCAGGACAGTGCTTTGTCCCCCGGGTCATCTCCACCCACCTAAGGTGGGCCCCCAGCATTACTCCATGGGCTCCAAGGACTTCCAGCCAGGAAAACCAGCCCTTTCCCTGCTCTGCACAGGAGAGAGGCAGTGGCACCTGTCTGTCTGTGCTGGCACAGCCTGCCCTGGCTCCTGCAGTGTTGTGTGGCCTTGGAAGGGCAGTGTGAGGCCAGGCTGGAACGTGTGAGATGCTGACACTGCTCCTGGCAAGGCTCAGCCAGGAAAGGAGAGTGAGGAACAGTGAGGAGAAAGACACTCACACAGCACCATCCCTCCCACACTGGGGTCAGTGGGTGTCAGGGCAGAGTTCTGTGGGAGCTGAATTCTCATCCAGCTCACTCCAAGATGTTTCTTCCCCAGTTCAGGCCTGGGGTAGGAATAAAGCTGAGATGTCCCAAACTCAGATTATGAGAAGCATTTACCTGAGGCTGATGTTGCAGAAGGAAGGTCAGGAGGGGCCCTGCTGTGGGCAGTGGTGCCCAGCTCCACTGCAGAGCTGCTTGTGCACCTGAGAGCCAGGACACTGCTCCCAATCCCACTTGTTCTATTTTTAGTGCTGTTCTGCTGTAGGAGGTGTTTCAGGGAGGTGTGGAGAATAGCAAGAGCTCCTCAGGGAAGAGGGCAGGGACTGGGGTGCAAGCAGCCCTCACTGGCAGCCCCTCAGTGACAGCCCTCAGTGTCAGCCCCTCTCTGGCAGCCCTCACTGTCAGCCCTCACTGTCAGCCCCTCACTGTCAGCCCCTCACTGGCAGCCCCTCACTGTCAGCCCTCACTGTCAGCCCTCACTGGCAGCCCCTCTGGCAGCCCCTCAGTGACAGCCCCTCACTGGCAGCCCCTCACTGGCAGCCCTCACTGTCAGCCCCTCACTGTCAGCCCCTCTGGCAGCCCCT
>JAHLSL010000018.1:415661-434550 GCA_025920805.1 Petroica traversi
GGGATGCAGCGGGGATGCAGCGGGGCTCCAGCGGGGCTCCAGCGGGGATGCAGCGGGGATCCTGCAGGGATGCAGCGGGGCTCCAGCGGGGCTCCAGCGGGGATGCAGCGGGACGGGCACGGCGCCTCCAGCCCAGGGAAGGGCTCACGGAAAGCGCTGAGCCCATCAGGCTCCTGCAGCGGGGATCACAGAGAGCACCGTGCAGGGACAAAACTTCCACAAGTGAAGCTGCAGAACGGGATTTATAAAATGCAGAATTACAGGCATTACCCAATTCCCCCCAAAATGTTTGTGTATATCGTGGGGGGAAAAGAAACTTTGCTCCCGTGGCAATTATTGAGTAAAAAAATAAAATTAAGAGCATCTCCAGTGGGTTTGTTCTGTCCTTCACATAAGCAGGTGTTTCAGAAAGGATTCACCAATACATTCTCTCCAACAGGGTTTGTATTATTTGCATATTGCAAAATGTGACACATAAAACATTCATTAAGTGCTTTCTATGAAAACATAAAGGAACATAACGTCCTGTACTTATATATAGTAATTTATCATAATGCATGTACTAGAAAGGAAAAAATAAGTTACCTGTAGAATTTTACACTCCACCATTATTCAGTATTATAAAATCCTGTTGGTTTTTAGTGGAAAGAATCTGGATTTTCAAGGGTACAATTACCAAAATAGGAATACAAAAGGTAGCAACTGAGAAAACAAAAAAGACTGATACTGCATTTACTTCTGGAGAAAAAAAAATACTTTCAATAACAGAAAATAGAAAAGTTGGTTTGTGTTCTATACACTTATGTCAAAAATACCATTAATTCATCAAATACAGATTTGATGATGATGCACATTAAACTGCTTTTATATTTTTCAGTGGAAAAAATGGAGTTTTCTAGCACTTGTGTGATCCCTGTTACACCACAGGGATTTGGCCACCTGCACAGAGGAGCTGCAGTGCTGTGTCCCAGCTGAACTCCTTGGGCTTTCAGCAAAACTCAGTGAGTGAAGTGTCAGTCAGGCAATCCAATGGAAATGGCCTTCATCGGTCTATTTTCTTTTAATACATATTTTATTTTTGGGGATTTTTCACAAAGCAATCTGTGCTCTGGAAGAAACCATCACACTCTTGATGTACATGAGCACAGCAGTGGCTCCTTCTGAGGGATAATTAATGGATCTCATCATTAACGGGTTCACACAGTTAATGGGTCTCATCATTTGGCAAACCCTTCACCTGGATTTTATCCATCCCACCGTGGAGAAGCTAATCCAGCTTACAACCATTTTTGTTAAGTGCTCAGTGTTTGTGACTCATGAGTTTGGGAGCTCCCTGCCCTCAGCATCGTGCAGAAGGAATTTCTCAGGATTCCAGCCCTGCTGAGGCTCCGTGCCTGTCCTGGCCATGAGCGCTAAGCACGGCCCCACTGCTGCCTGAGCCTGTGCACAGAGCCAGCACAGCCCAGCAAGGTTCAGTGTGCCAAATCCATGGCAAACAGCAGGGAATCCTGAGGCATAGCAGGGCACGGCAGCGGAAAATCCCAGCTCTGTGCTGGGATCGCTGCTGTGGAGGAAAAACAGAGTGGGAGCCAAGAGTGACGTAATTCATGTGCATGTAAGGACTGAGGGAGAGCCATATATAACCCAGCTTCTCTCACTCCATTTGCCTCAGCATTTATAGCCTGCCAGTGCTGGCTGGGGTATAAATAAGCATTGCATGAGCTATGTATGACTGAGCTGAAGACAGAGCTCTCTGCATGATGAATAGGAGTTAAAAATATGTTCCATGTATCAGAGGAAGCAAAAAGGCAAAGCAAACAGCTACAATAATCATTAACATACTACGAGGGCCCAGATGCAATCTGAGTCAAAACAAGAGAGATCTTTTAAAAGAATCCACTTACATTTCAAGGCCAGATTAGATGGGGCTTGAAGCAACCTGGGCTAGTGGAAGGTGTCCCTGCCCATGGCTTTAATGTCCCTTCCAACCCAAACCCTTCTGTCATCCTGTGGTTCTAAATGTGTCCTGTAATGATGCCAACCAAGAAATGAAAGCTTTTGCACCCCTTGTATGTCATCCCAGCTGGCATCTCATGTTTAACAAACTTAGTATTATCTCAAATTGCACCTTCAGAGGTACAGAACTGAACTCATTCAGTGATCTCTCATATTTACTGCTGCTGATTAATTTGCAGGTACATTTACACTGTGCTCCAAAGCCTGACTCACTGGGAGCTGTTTGTGCAGGGAATTCTTTGGGTGCCCATGGAAGTGCCCAGCTCATCAATAGCTGAGCAGCCCAGAACTCAGCCCCAGTCCAGCCAGGTCTGTACCCAGAGCTGCTGCTGTCACTGTCACCCCGAGATGCCAGAGACCGCGAGGTGAGGCTTTGCCCAAACCAAGATTTGGCTCTGCCCAAACACAAAGCTTTGGCTCTGCCCAAACACAAAGCTTTGGCTTTGCCCAAACCAAGATTTGGCTCTGCCCAAACACAAAGATTTGGCTCTGCCCAAACACAAAGCTTTGGCTCTGCCCAAACACAAAGCTTTGGCTTTGCCCAAACCAAGCTTTGGCTCTGCCCAAATGCAAAGATTTGGCTCTGCCCAAACACAAAGCTTTGGCTCTGCCCAAACCAAGGTTTGTCTCTGTCCAAAGCACAGACCCAGGGGCTTCCCTGGATCCCAGAGCAGACGCCCTGGGGTTCCAGCTCCCTGTCCTGCTGCCATTTGGGAGCAGAGCAGCATCCCCAGGCCCCTGCATTGTTCCTGCACACCGTGTGTGCTGCTCACCCAGCTCTCACCCAACACACACAGATGGGGCTCGTGGGAGGCAGCAGAAAACTCTGTTACAGAAGGTTCCCAAACCTCATGTCCATGCCCACAGATTCTAAATATTAAGACCATGAGAATATTTTTCTTTAAATACACCCTATCTGAACTACCATTAAACGTGATCACAGAGCTGAGCCCAGCGCTGTTCCAGAACATCATTTGTACTCCATTTGTGGTTCCAGCCTATTTGAGTTAAACAGAACAGAACAGAACACAACTCCCTGTACTTGTGCAGACAAAAATCAGCAGGAGCAACACTTGATTTGCTGTTGTGAAGAATAGTAATCAAATCCTGAAAACTTTCAAGATTGTGTCTCACTGAAGGGGAGTTAAAACCCAAAATCACAGCCAGAGTGATTCAGGTCTAGGAAGGAAGGCTGTAACAAATGCTGAGGGAGCTTGGGAGAGCACCAGGAACAGCCCACTTTACCACACAAGCAACACAGCAAATCTGGGCACCCTGTGCCAGGGCCTGCCCACCCTCCCAGGGAACAATTCCTGCCCCAAATCCCATCCATCGCTGCCCTCTGGCACTGGGAGCCATTCCCTGTGTCCTGTCCCTGCAGCCCTTGTCCCCAGTCCCTCTCCAGCTCTCCTGGAGCCTCTTTAGGCACATGGACAGCTCTGTGAAATAGGGAACTTTGAAGTTCTAGCTCTATCATTAATACTCGATTTTAAATTATGCTAGGACTGGGCTTCTAAAACCACAACAAATCTTCAAAAGCACAAAATTATGCCTTTAGAGGTCTATTTAATATACGCTGATCTCCTTCCTGGAAAACTCTGTCAATGTTTCCAGCTGATGGATTTGCATTATTTCACACGAGTCCTGCTGGAGGTGGCTGTGGGGTCAGGTCTCCTCTCCAGTGCCCTTCAGCGTGACCCACAGCAGTCCCCATCTCCCCTGAGCCTTGCTGGGGAGGTGCTGGTGTCTGTGAGGAGCTCACAGAGTCTGTGGTCTGAAACAGCCCCGATTTAGGTCCTATGAGAGAAGAGTTTAACTTGCAAACCCTGAACTTAATTCTCTACTCCTGCCCATCAATCTCCTACAGATCCCTTTCAGTGTGGTTCTCTTGCAAGTGAAAAAGCCAAGCCAGGAGGGTCTCTCAGGTGGTGTCTTGGTCTGGAGCTCCACTTGAGATCCTCATAGCTTGAAATGTTAAGGAAGCAGGTTTTTACACACTGAGCATGCTGAAATTAATGTTATTAACATGGAAATTAACATTAAATTAACGTGGGAAAAATGATACAGACATTAAGTGCAGGTAAGGCAGATAAAATGTGTCTCCTTAGGAAAAATGCACTGCTTGCTGCCAGGTCGTGCTAAAATGTGGTAAAATTTGAAGGCAAATTGTGCTAATTAAGCAACACTACTGCCTTATTAAAAAAGAAGAATTAAAACCAAGGTCTTAGGACACAGAGACAATAATCATGTGGCATTCTGGGAATGCATGTGGTTACCTTTAATGATACCAGACATGAACTGAGATTCAATTAAAAAAGAGTCATTGCACATCAGTATTTTGATTTCATTTACAGTCCCACAGTATTTTGAGCTGATATTTTTTTATTTTAATATTTTACCACAGGGTTCAGCATTTCAAGTGGCTAATTTGTACCCCAAATTTACTGCATTTCCTTGAATGATATCACATTTTAATACCCCTAATTCCAGTCTGATACTAATGGTACCCAGAGAAATCAGCCTTCATTACAGGAAAGCTTAAGTATGAGAAGAGGCATTCTGTGGGAATATGCCCAGTATTTCCATTATTAATGGCTTCTGGAATCCATCAGACCATAAATAATGCATCTTTCCCTCTCTGCTGACAACTTCTTAATTCTATCCTCCTAATGTAAATTTATAACTGCAATACTGGGGAAAAAAAAAGAGAAAGTGTGAGAACAGACAAACACAATTTGCTCCAAGAACACGAGCTCAAACACCAATGTAAACACAGACAGCACTCTCAGGCTTCTGCTGTGTGGAGGAACAACACAGAGCAGCTTCTGAAATTACTTTTGGGGTATTTACAGTGTACTAAATTATTTTTTTAAAGTAGTTACCTTTTCTTGGCTTTATATTCTCCAGTTGCTTAATAGCTTTGCAAGCTTTTCATGGTTTATTTTAATTTGGTTTTTAAAATTTTTAACTGTTCTTCTGAACAAATTGTTTGCCCCATTCAAGCTGAGTCAGACAAAATGCCCTTTGTCAGCCAGCCCAGTGCTACCACCCACCCATAAATGAATGGGACATTTGATAAATAATTTTTTTATACTGTATTATTTTTTCTTTGCATGAAAGAAAAGGAACGGAAGTTTTGAACTGAAGTTTTCCATGTTTTATTTCTAGTTCATTGTTCTGACTTTCTGCTGCTGCTGAAATCATTGTGTCTGCATTGCTCCTGTGTCCCAGCACCACCAGAACCTTCCTGCCCAGGAAACCCTGAGCCTCCTTTGTCTCATGAGCAGAAATCTGTGCAGCTCAGGGAGAGAAGGTGACAGCAGGGTGGCTGTCACCTGCCAGGTCTCTCTCACTGCCTGCTGAGATGGGAGCACAGCGCCAGAGATCCACAATCCCCTGCAGAAATCAGATTTCTGCTGATTATTTATAATCAGTCTCATAGCAGTAAAACAAAAGAGGCAGTTTTCCCTCCCTAACTAGATTTTGCAGAATTAAATAATATTTTCCATCGTTTTTTATTCAAACAAAAGCACAGCAGCTGAGACCTGGTAAATATTTAAGAAAATAAATGTACCAAGCCTCTAAGAGAAAGGTAATATCATACTTTGTCCTGACATTTATCTTAGACAGACGTATGGTTTATAAAGATGTATTTTGGAAGTGCAGCACCAAAAACCCCACAGAAAATCCCAGTCAGGATAAATTTTTCACATTGTACTGCTGGAGTCACTGTAAATCTCCATTCCCAGCTAAACTGTACAGTCCAACCTGCCTCACCTTTGACAGGTTGGCTGCTTAAAATTCTGCCCGTGTCTGTCTGCCTCCCTTGTTCCAGTGTGAAATAATGTATTTGCCCTTTCTGAATGTTTCTCCAAAACCTCCCTTGCAGAAATGACAAATACATCGCTAATGGCACAGCTCTTTAGTTCTAAATTACGAGTAATTAAAGCTGAAAGGAATGTTACAAAACAAATCTTCCAGTGTGATTAGCAGCTCCGTTTGACAGTGCTTCCCTGGAAGCTCCTGCAATATTGACAGGGTACACTTGGAAAGGAAAAACAAAACCCAGCGCGAGAGGAGCTGCAGGCCAGGGGCAGCAGAGGAGGCTCTGGGGACATGGGACACTGCGAGGGTGGGAACCCGGTGGGGACAGCAGCTGGGTCCCTCTGGGCCACCCTGCATGGCAGGGACACCTCCCTCTGTCCCAGCCCCAATGTCCAGCCTGGCCTGGGGCACTGCCAGGGATCCAGGGGCAGCCCCAGCAAATCTGGGCACCCTGTGCCAGGGCCTGCCCACCCTCCCAGGGAACAATTCCTGCCCAAAACCTACTCTTGACTTCCTCTCTTTCAGTCTGAAGCCATTCCCTGATTCTGCCCCATGCTCTTGGAGAAAGTCCAGGGGTTCTGAGCTCGGGAAAGAGGAATTACCTGGGACCACAGAGCAGGGGAAATGCTCCAGGCAGGCAAAATGGCCAAGAAAAACACACAAAGGAAGAATTTGCCCAGAAGTGCCATACGTTTAATTATGGTACAGAGTGACAAAAGTGGGTAAAATTGACAATACATGTTCATTGCACAGACTAACTCTGCTGCAGCTGTGCGATTCCTGCTGCTGCTTTTGGGAATGAAATTCACAATTCTGCAGAGCTTCCCCTGCCTGACCCATCCCTCTGCTCTCAGCACACCTTGGTGACAGCAGCACTCAGCTCTGGGGGCTCAGCATTCCACAATCTAAACCTGAGAGTTTGCTAAGCAAGATGCAATTACCAGAACACCTTTTCACAAAGCTATGAGTCACAAATTAGAAAATTACTTCAAATAATCATAAATTACAAATGCAGAAATGGAAGAGTTGTGTTACTAACAAGCAGAAATGGCTTTGAAAATACACCTTGTAAAGGACTGTTTGGGAATACAGTTAGATTTAAAATAGTTTATTACGGAGAAACGGAATCTATTTTCATACAGAAATTATCAAAATGAGTCACAGATGACTTCACTATTGGAAAAATGCAATCTCTTTTTGTCTTGCTGAGGTTTAAACAGTCTGATGTGAATGCAGGAGGAGCTGCCCAGCCCAGCAGCTGCAGCTCTGGCTGCACTGGCACACCCAGGGGCTGCACCTTGCAGCCTCCCTTACAAATTCACTCCCTCCCTTTCAGCATCCCTTACGAATTCACTCCCTCCCATTTCAAACCATTGCCCCTCCTGAGAAGCTCCACTCTAGAATTGTTACTAAATCACTCAGAGTTCTAAAGAGCTCTTGGGCAGAAGCAGCCACACAATTCTGCAGTGCCTGGGCTCTCTTCAGGGGGCTGAAGAGTTGAAATCTGTGTTCTCACCCCCTTTGACAGCAGAGGAGGCTGAGACCTGGGCACTGAACTGCTCGTCTTTGCTATTTAATGACAATTCTACATGAACCAAGTGAACCAGATTTGGGAACAGCCACGGGTGAATAACAAAAATGTTTTGTCACTGTTCAGACGTCTGCTCCCATCCATTCATGGAACAGGTGCTTTTTAACAACAGAAAATTCAATCAACCAAGGTGAATGCTGAGAATTCATTTCAGTCTATGCAAACATGCCCAAGGCCAACAGCTGAGACAGAATTCTCATGGATCAGCCTCCAAACTGCCCTCACTGACCCTACAGATGTTTGCTTGGCATTGAGGTACCAGTGTCATGAACCTGTGTTCCAGTCACTGGAGGAGAAGGCAGCAGTGCAGGGCAGTTCTGAGCCAGTGCTGCCTCTCACCTTTATCTCTGCTCTGTCCCTGCTCCAGGTGGTTCTGGCTGCAGGTGCAGCCTGGGGACAATGCAGAGCAGAGGAGGAGTGGGCTGGAAATTAACTCGCTAAACACGTATTTTTCAGAAAGAGCTGTCTTGGGAAAACAAGAGCGTTCTGTAAAAACACACTGGATTTTGCCAGCACCTCCCTGTGTCACAGGCACAATTCCAGGTGTTCTCCCGGGTACCAGTGGAGTTCCTGGTAATGTCCAGGTGCCTGTGAGTGCTAAAAACACCCGGAGATGTGAGGGAGAGACAGACACACGCCCTGCTGGCAGCCCTGGCAGTGTGCCCGGCAGGATGGGCACCTCTGCCCGGAGCACTCCCACAGCTCGGGGAGCCTCACCATCTGTCACCTCCTGCTGCTGCCCAGGAGCTTGCCCTGAGTCCCTGCAGTGCCCTGAGTCCCTGCAGTGCCCTGAGTGAGTCCCTGCAGTGTCCTGAGTCCCTGAGTCCCTGCAGTGCCCTGAGTCCCTGCAGTGCCCTGAGTGAGTCCCTGCAGTGTCCTGAGTCCCTGAGTCCCTGCAGTGCCCTGAGTCCCTGAGTCCCTGCAGTGTCCTGAGTCCCTGAGTCCCTGCAGTGCCCTGAGTCCCTGCATGGCCTGAACAGAGCCTCGGGCACTGCAGGAACACTGGCAGCCTTTTTGGAGCTGTCACCCACAGAGGCAGCAGAAATGGAGAAATGCCACATATGGCAGGAATCCCCTCCTCTCAGCCTGGGAAACCTGCAGTGATCAAGGTATTACAGTGAGGAAATCGAGATCCAGGATCCGGCCAGAAAAGGGCATTGCATGAAACCAGTTCCACTGCAGGAAGGCAGCAGCCCTGGGGCTCCTTCTGCTTGGGGGATACAAAGGTTCTCTTGTAGGCAAATAGTATTTTTTTGATTTGTCACCGCTCAGCTTGGGAAAAATAGAACAGAATTATTCCAGGAACAGGCTGCTCATGCTCACTCATTCCTGGAGTGCAGCCCTGTCACCTCACAGGGACACCCAGCCCTGTCACCTCACATCTCTCTGCACCTTCTGTGAGCAGCCCAGGGGGACAGGACACAGGGAATGGCTCCCAGTGCCAGAGGGCAGCAATGGATGGGATTTGGGGCAGGAATTGTTCCCTGGGAGGGTGGGCAGGCCCTGGCACAGGGTGCCCAGATTTGCTGGGGCTGCCCCTGGATCCCTGGCAGTGCCCAAGGCCAGGCTGGACATTGGGGACAGTGGGAGGTGTCCCTGCCATGGTCCCTTCAAGGTCCCTCCCAGCCCAAACCAGTTTGGGATTCTATCATTATAAGTAACAGAAGTAATTTCCCCCTTTCTCTCATAACACATTTGCAATAAATTATTCCCATTCTTTAGATAAATATCAAAGTATTTTAAGGCCTAACCACAGAATTGAACACCGAGAGCCAAAAAGGTCTTTGACATCTTCACACCAGAAGTGAGCACTCACCAAGCCCCGTGGGAGCTCATTTACAGGATTCCTTTCCAAAAGCAGACTTTTCAATTGCCTTTTCAATAAAACAGAAAAGAGCAGCAACTGTCAAAGCGAAGTTTACTGAATTTAATAGAAACACAAGAATATTTTTCCTCCCTAATTTTTTCCCAGCCTTTGTTTCCTTCAACAGGAAGGAGTAGGAAAGGCACACAAGACCAATCCAGATTTCTCCATCATTAACGTAAGTGCAGGAAAACAACACACCCCAAAGCTCTCCAGCACAATCATCTGAAGTTTGCATTTATTCCCATTCATTATACACTGCTCCAATATTTAGCATTTGATCTTTGCAAATCCTGCTTATCACTTGAAAGTCTGATGCTGCCTGTCCCCGTTATAAACACATCATTTGCTGTTGTTTATAGTTTTGCTGAGCTTTAGCTCTTTGGGTTGCTGAGTGCCTTCCTCCAGCTAAATCTGAGCTAAAGCTGCTCAGCCATTTTTGATAATAAGATTAGAAAGAAATATACCCTGTTTTTATTTAATTTCATCAACTTCCTTTTTTTGAAAAACCCTGGTGTTCTTGTTCTGGAAGCAGCCTGGGAGCTTTGCATAGGGCACAAAAGGCATTCATATCACATCCAAGATAATATTTTCTGATCTATCTGAAAACCTGTTAACATTTAGTCGAACCCAAAGCTTCTGAGAAATGTCAGCATGCCCAGGCTGAGCACAGAGTTGTTGTTCAGCTGTAAAATGCTCAGGGTTGATGTGCGTGTTCTGCTTGGAGCCTCTCCCCTGGGCACCCTCATCCAGCCCAGACTGTCCCTGTACCCACAGGCTGAACACAAACCAGCTTTAACTCTTTCCTGATTCTCCTCTCATTTTACCATTTCAATCACATTCCTCTAAACAGCTTTTATATCCAGCAGCAGCTCAGCTCCAATGAAGCACTCCAGACACGGCTGGTTTCATTTCCTAGCGTTGCAGTTTGACTTGTTTACTGTTAAAACTCAACAAAACAAACACTGAGGAAGCTTGGAGGTTTCAGTCATAATATTTCATTACCTCTAGGAAGGAGAAACAAACATTTTGGCAGCTGTTCAACACCAGATTAACGTTTGTGGCAATATTTTAAGACATTTCAATTGAGTCAAAGCCTGAAAGCACTGTGTTCACATTCACATTTTGAAGTGGGGAATTCGATGGCTTTTAAAGCAGAAATAGGAGGGAAAGGATACCCACAGAATTTCCAAACAGCTTAGAATACAGCTTGTGCACTGACATGTAATAAGGACAAAATGCAACTGAGGAATATTCAGGGGGTATTTCCTAAAGCTGAGCTGCTTTTGAAGTCAGTGGGGAAACACAAACAAGACAAAGTACAGCACATGAAGGGACTAATAACTAATATTAGTTTTGAGGAAGATGCACACAAAGAATGTCAGTCAAAAGGATTTCAGCCCCTTGTATAATGAAGATCATACAACTTACAAACCATAGCAAAACACTATCATCAGTCCTGTCCAATTTAAAAATTGGACACAAGAGCTGCATTTCAAAACCTTGATATTTCCCAGCTATTTTTGGAGACATAACCTTCATTTGCTGCATTTGTCTAATCACGAGTGGAGAACGTAATGATTCACTAACAAGAGAGCCTAAAATACCTTTAAGCACCTTGCTTCAGTCACAAGATAGAACCACAGAATAGAAAGGTTTGGGTTGGAAAGGACCCCAAATCCCACCCAGAGCCAGCCCTGCCATGGCAGGGACACCTCCCACTGTCCCAGGCTGCTCCAGCCCCAATGTCCAGCCTGGCCTTGGGCACTGCCAGGGATCCAGGGGCAGCCCCAGCAAATCTGGGCACCCTATGCCAGGGCCTCAAACCCTCCATGAAGAATTTCCCCTGAGGACCATCATGTTGTTGTTTGGTTTTTGTTTCTTTTTATTTATTTATTTATTTATTTCTGGTTTTGGGTAATGCTATATCCTCTACTGACCAAGGGCTGCCTCTTCTTTCTCCTCAGCGTTCTCACAGAAATGTTTATTTTAGTACTGCAAGCAAGTTGGTCTCTGCTGGTCTTTTCTTTCCTTCCAGTGAAAAAAATAATTTCTTTGTTCAGTTAATTGCCACATATTGGGACTTCTTGTCTTCCACTTCTAGAGGGAGAAGCAAGGAGTTGTCCAAGGACATCAACAAACCTGGTGAGGAGCTCCTTTTGGAGCTCCTTTTGGAGTTCCTTTGGGAGTTCCTTTGGGAGTTCCTTTGGGAGTTCCTTTGGGAGTTCCTTTGGGAGTTCCTTTTGGTGACCATGGCACGGGGAGGGCAAGTGTCACTTCCCAGGGGGAGGCATCACTGTGGTGACCCTTCCTTCTTGCACACCTCATCACCAGGGACAGACAATCACCCTCCCTCAGTGAGAAATACCTGTCAGAATGTCAGAACCCTCAGCAGCAGATTAATGGTCACTCTGTCTGACAGAGCTGCTCTTCACTCCAGGAGAGACACGAGGTTTGTGGCTGTGGGGCTGCATTTCCACTTCCCCTCTAACACCATCAAAATGGTCACCAAATTAAAAAGGTACAAATCTCACATGAAAACAGCTCTGACATTTGTGGAATGAAAAGAGTTCAGAGATTCCCCCTGTAACATCAGCTGGACCTTTCAGTCCACCTGAGCTCAGCAAACAACATGAAGCTTGTCTGCCACTCCCTGCACCCGAGTCAGTACTGAGAAAAAGCCTCTCAGTCTGACTGTTGCAATGAAATTACAGTCGGGCAAGTGGAGGATAAATACAATTGTTATTAGATTACCCCTATGACCAGGGATTTTACACGTGGTTACCTTTACATGGGGGAGCTTTAATCCTTTTAGACTGGAGAACCAGAGCAGATCTGGCAGCTTCCAAAGCAAATTGTTGGGAATTGTTGAAAGGACATTTTCTCCCAGATGCCAGTTCTGAGGGAGAAAAACACAAACATTTTAAACCCAGAAAGAGGGGCTGGTACTCCTTGCTGTGTAAAATGTCACATGTGAACACTGTAAGGGACTCCACATTTCTGTGGGAAGAACACATAACAGGCATTAAAGAATGCACAACTACATCAACTGCACATAGAAATGATTTATTCAAGGATTTTCTCTTAAAAAAAAATAAAATCCAGCAGTCGGCTTCAATGCACAACTAAATTGGCTGAAATATTCACAGAGGTTTTTTTTGTTTGTTTGTTTGTTTGATTTTTTTTTTTGTGTTGTGTTTTGTTTTGTTTGGGGCACAAGCTCCTGAAAAATCCCCTTACCTGGGCTGAATGAGGCAAAGCACCTGCTCCTCAGCAGGAGATGCAGCTCCCCTTTGAATGGACAGGTGCTACTAAAGAGGCTTTCACTCGATTTTAAGAAAAAGCAGGTATGACCAGTCATTGAATCATGCTTTTCCTGGAATAGGATTTCTTTGAGGCTACTTAGGTAATTAAATCCTAATTATAAGCAGCATTTGTAAACCAGAGAGCAACACCCATGACAGTTTCAAATGGATCAATGGCAAGGAAGTGCTGGAAGAAGAATTGCTTTGTATTTGTTTACATGAAACAAAAAGTATTTGAGGCTGATTTTATTGAAGGTTCCATAAGAAAATACGTTAGGATTGAAAGCAATGATAACATTCCATTAATTAAAGCAGGGATCATTTCAGCTGGTTTTGATCTCAGCATTGTGTTTAGAAGTTCACTGACATTTCAGGGGCAGAAAGTGGATTGGGAAAGATCCCAGACTTAGGTAAGGCATCTTAAAGCAGGACTTGCAGTGTTCCTTTTCCAAATCTAGCTGTCCTGAGTTCTCTGCAGCATCAGCACAGTAACACAACACCATTCCTTTAACACAGCACTAAGATTTTATCCTAATGAGGCAGAAAGAAATAGTAGAGCAAATGTCAATAAATCTGTCCCTCCACAGCTTCACTTGACTTTCAGCAAGGCAGAGTCACGAGCTCCAGTCCCAAAGCAGCAGCCAGAACTAAATGACTGAATTCTCAGAATGCATCCTATTAAACTACAGCAGCATATGTTCTTAATTTCTTAGTAAAACATTTGGTTAATCTAAATAAATGAATGACACAGGGAGAAAAGCAAACAGACATGCAAATGAAGAGAAAAACAACAACAACAAAAACTTAAAGGAGGCAGAAGTCACCAAAAAAATTAAAGAGCTGAATTGCTCAAACAGTGCCAGAAATAAAATGAGTCTTTCACACTATTAGGCAAGAGAAAGCATTACAGCATAAAGAAAATTAAGCAGGATGCATATTTGATTCTGCAAAAGGCAAAAGCAAAACAAGCCACTGGAGTGGCTGCACTTTCCTCAGCAGCGTGGGAGGGAGGCAGCACTTTTGTCACACTTTGGTTTCAGGCACCTGCTGGAAAAGGTCCTGCAATGCCCCTGGAGCTGCTGCTGGCACCTGCAGGGCTGGCAGAGCCCGGGCTGCTCTGAAAGGTCCAGCCTGGCCCTGCCAGGACGTTCCAGCCTTGGCTCCAGCTGCTCCTGCCTCCTGTGGCTCTGTCCAGGTGATCACAGACCTGGGGTGGCTTGGGCTGGGAGGGTCCTTAAATCCCATCCAGAGCCCACCCTGCCAGGGAACAATTCCTGCCCCAAATCCCATCCATTGCTGCCCTCTGGCACTGGGAGCCATTCCCTGTGTCCTGTCCCTCCAGCCCTTGTCCCCAGTCCCTCTCCAGCTCTCCTGGAGCCCCTCCAGGCCCTGCCAGGGGCTCTGAGCTCTCCCTGGAGCTTCTCCTGTCCGGGTGAGCACCCCCAGCTCTCCCAGCCTGGCTCCAGCCCTGCAGCAGCTCCATGACCTCCCCTGGCCTGGCTCAGCAGCTCCAGGTCCTTGTGCTGTGTCCCCAGGTGGGGCAGCTCTGCAGGTGGGGTCTCACCTGAGGGGGCAGAGGGGCAGAATCCCCCCATTCCCTGCTGCCCAGGCTGGGGCTCAGCCCAGCACAGGGAGAGGCTCTGGGTTGCCAGGGCTCATTTTTGGGGTGTGTCCAGCACCCCAAGCCCTCCCTGGCGGGGCTGCTCCCTTCACCCTGTGCTGGGCTTGGCATTGTCCTGGCCCAGGGGCTTTGTGCTTGGCCCTGCTGATCTCCACAGGTTCACCCAGCCCCAGCTCTGCAGCCTGGCCAGGCCCCTGTGGGTGCCCCATCCCCTGCAGAGTGTGCCCCACGCAGCTCAGTGGCACTGCCAGCCCCACTGTCCTTGTCCCTGAGGCTTAAACAGTGCTGGTCCCAGTCCCAGCCCCGAGCTGCCACTTGGCAACAGCTCTTTGTGTGCAGCCATCCAGCCAATTCCACCTCCACTGCATTGTCCATCCATCAAATCCCCGCCTCCTAACAGGATTTATTAGTTAACTGTGGTGGTGTTAAAAGACTTGGAACAGCTGGCTCAGAGTCATTACTATTAGCATCTTTAAAAATAGAATTGGCAGTATTTACAGAAACACTAATGATAGGAAAATATGTGAAATTTCCCTCTTATGTAATGTTTATTGAAAGAATTATGTGTTCTGTTAGGGGAACTTTTAAAAATAAACAGGCTTTTCTCTGTAGGCTTTCTTCTTGATGAAGAAGGCATGGGAATTTTGGGAATTACAGGAATATTCCTTTCATCATCTTAAACATGTTGCAATTACAGCCATTATATTCAGGATAGGGCTTTTCAAGGAATTTAATATCATGGTACCCTGCCCCCATTGTTCCTATGCCCAAATTAGGAGTTTCTCACAATATTTGCCTCCTTTGCAGTTTTGTGATAATTGGTGGTATTTTTGTTTAGAAACCGCTTCATCAGCTCCCTGAGACCAGATAACCATGAAAAACACAATGCTGCTCCAGGCAGTTCTATTTCTATTTACACTGGTTTTATTCAGGATAACTTCACTCATCCCAGGGAACCTGATCCTGATTTACAGCAATGAAAGGAGAAAACTGTCATCGTTCTGTGCCACCAGAACCACGACAGAATGGGAGCTGTAATAGCTCCCAGTAGGGAACAGCATAACGAGGTAAGCTCCAGGATCTGTGCTGCTTAATTGAAATGTGAGATTAACAGCAGAAGTTTAAATATTATCTGCAGCTTCCCTCATTCTAATTTTGACAGGACACGAAATACGCAGCTCACGATGCTTGGGAATGAGAAGGATCAGTCATTCCTCAGAGAAGACTCATTCACTTGCAAAACTGAGGAATTTTGGGAAAAGTGGGATGAGAGAATAACTGATACAAATACTTTGGTTAAAATAATAATCCAGGAATTTAATAAAGGTTTTATTTGCTTTCTTGCATCTCCCAGTGAAATGAATGCACACTGACTTTGCCCATTGAGTGTCAGTGGGTTGATGATGGTTCTGACTGGACAGAGAGGGAGTTTGGCTCAGCATCTGCAACTCTGCAAGGCTGGAGATGATTTCATGGCTGGTGAAGTGAAAGAAGACTCTAAACCCTTCGAATCAGTGAGAAAAGAGTGAATACACAAGAGTAAAGGGGATGGGAAGAGACAAACTCTGCCAAGGTGCGAGTGGTGGCTGTGCCCTCGCCCTGCTCCTGATGCCAGGATGATTTTTGTCTTTTCTTTCTATCCCTTTCACACAGCTCTGTGCCCCCACAAGTATCAACAGCACACTTGGAACCCTTCCCTGAGTTCAGTGCTCAGTGCTCTGGGAGTGCCCTGCAGGCCCTGAGGCTGAAGAGCCCAGAGCTGCAGAGCCAGGGACACCAAACATTCTGCTGGCTCAGGAAGCCAAGGGCCCCTGGCAGGACAGATTCTGGAAAGTCGAGCTGAGCCCAGCCCAGCCCCAGCATTGGGCTCCCTTGTTGGATCTGGGCTGTGCAAAGTCTAGAACTGGTGTGTGTGACTGACGGGGGTGCATTTGCCACGCTGGCACCTGGGGGAAGTGGATGCACCAAACGGGATCCTGATTCAAATACTGAGGGAAAGACCCCAACCCCTCTGACCGTGTCTGGCTGCATTTTATAACAGCAGGAAAAGGCATCACTCCCGGCAGGTGAAGCCAAGCTCGGCTGCCCAGGGCTGCCCAGGGCACCTGAACCTCGGGGTTGTCAGTGGCCACCCTGTCCTGGCCATCGATCTGCCAGCCCCGGGAGCCTCGGGGTGCCCCAGGGCGGGTCCAGCCCGGGGCCAGGGGGAGCTGCCAGCCCGGAGCCCCCTGCCCGGCCCCTCCCTGCACACCTGGCACACCTGGCCCAGGGCACTGCCCGCACAGCACCTCTGGCTCCCTGAGCGCTCTCCTGCTGCCCCAGGAGGAACAGAACCTTCTCGGAGCTCATCTGTCTTTTCTGGTCCAGGCAAACCATCCAATCTGCTGTGTGGTCACAGTTGCCAGGACTCACAGGCATGCACAGAGCAGCCCCAGGACTTCCACTGGTAAAATGCCTGGTTGTCTCTTCATAAAACACAAAAACAAGACTGGAAAGCAAAAAGGAAAATCTGGAAAAAAGGAGTAATGAACTCTCAGTGTTTTCAAGGACAGCCTGTTCCCAATGACCCCTTTGGCCACCCAGACTGCACGTCTGCCCCTTAGAGGTGCAGTCAGAGCTACAGCCAAAGATGTTTGAGGAATAAATTACTGTGAAAGTCAGCTTTTATTTAAACTCCCTCATTTCAAACACAAAGTGGTTCTCTGTTTCCCTGGAGACCGGGACATGTAAGAAGGCAGAATTTTCTCTCCATTTCCCTTTCCTACACTGGACCACTGAGAGCGGGTTTGGGATTTTGCTTTTTCCCTCCTGCATTAATCATGACTGGTCATTTTCCTCAGGTGGCAGAGTTGTGTCACTGAGGGGGTTGACCTGTGCTGGGACTCCTGACATGCAGGTGCTGCTGAGGGGATGGACATCTTTCACTGCATGTTCCTCACCAATTTTAAATTTGGTCGGACACGAGTGCCCAATGAACAGAAAGAGAGCCACTTTTCAAGTTCTTTAAGTAGAAAATTATTACAGTTAAAATGAATGTAATTCTTCTATAATAATGGAGCACTAAAGCAAACAAACGAACAAACAAACAACTAACAAGATCTTTTATTTGTCTCCTACTCAGTTCCTCTTTAGGATGGTAAAACCACTTACTACACAGCACAATGAAGAATAAATTGAACTAACCCTGTGTTGCCCTCTCTGCCTCTGCACAGGGAAAGGAATTAGGAGATGGAGTGGAATGAAACCCCCTCTGGCATGAGGACAAGCACATCCTTTTGTCCCAATCCTTTTCCTATGCTACATATTGAAAAATTATTGGGAAAATACTCTGACTCTGGATTTCATTGTCCAAATCTTAGTGGAGAATAAGAAAGAAATGACAACTGACTGAAGCTGTTTAATGGCATCTTTCACACTTTTCCCACAGAATGTAAAGGCAGGAGAAAGGAAGGAGGAAAGCTGATAGCTCAAAAATTCACAGTGTATTAAAACACAAACCTATACCTAAACAAAGCTAAAATTACTGTCTTGTATAAAAGTGCTCTATTTTTATATTTGAGAGCAAATTCTTTCTGAGTTTTCAAAGAAATATTCAAATTTCAAAGAAATTTGAGAACTATGCTTTGCCTTCGGAAAACTGTTCTTAAATGATACCCTTCCATTGTAATCCTTTTCCAACTTCCAGGCTCTTTGAAATAATGATTGCCTCCTCGCACACATTCTGTGAGGAGCACAATAACTGGCGTATCCATTTCAAAACATGCTGTGAGAGAAAACAGCATCAATTTTAAATGAAAACTGGGGAAACAGCATCTCAGGAACCCTGAAAGTACTGCTGGGGTAACAGCTGTGGTCTGCTGGCTCAGGGGCTGTGCCTTGCCATGGCGTGGTGTGCTGGCACTGAGTTATTTCTGAGAGAAGCTTTCCTGTAGCCACTCCACGAGACATTCCAGTTCAGCAAGCCGTGAAAACCCGAGTTATGAGCCTGTTCCAGCTCCACATCCTCATGAGCTTTAGCAAGACCAAGTGCTGGTGCTGCACCTGGACTGGGGCAAGCACTGGTGCCAGTGCGGGCTGGGGAATGAGCAGGAGGAGAGCAGCCCTGGGGAAGGACCTGGGTTCTGGTGGGTGAGAGCTGGGCCTGCCCTGGCTGTGTGTGCTGAGCCAGAACCCCCCCTTTGCTGGGTTGGCTGATCCCCGAGCCTGGGCAGCAGGGGAGGGGGTTCTGCCTGCTCAGGTGAGACCCCACCTGCAGAGCTGCCTCCAGCCCTGGGAACGCCAGCTCATGCAGAGGAGGCCGCCGAGATGCTTTGAGGGACGG
This sequence comes from Petroica traversi, assembly GCA_025920805.1. Lineage (NCBI taxonomy): Eukaryota > Metazoa > Chordata > Aves > Passeriformes > Petroicidae > Petroica > Petroica traversi. Next base: position 434,205 of record JAHLSL010000018.1, read on the forward strand.
AGCGTCTGCCCCATGGGGAAAGGCTGAGAGAGCTGAGATTGGCCAGCATGGAAAATAAAAAGCTCCGTGGCGACCTTATCGTGGCGTTCCAGTGCTGGAGGGGCCTGCAGGAAGGATGGGGAGAGACTGATTATTAGTGCCTGGGGTGGCAGGACAAGGGGGAATGGCTTCTGGTGACAGCGGCAGGGAGCCCCGGGGAGCTCCCTCAGCCCGGGAGCTGCTCCGGCCGGAGCGAGCTCTGCCCGCGGGATTAAAATAAATAACGGGGCTGCAGGGCCGGGGACACGGGCAGGGGACAGCGGGATGGGGACAGCGGGCAGGGGACAGCGGGCCGGGGGCCGGGGAC
>JAHLSL010000018.1:478369-492509 GCA_025920805.1 Petroica traversi
TGTGTTTGTGGGGCAGGGGCTGTGTTTTTGGGGCAGTCAGTGTTTGTTTTTGGGGCAGTTTGTGGGGCAGGGGCCAGGGACAGAATGAGGGGCAGGGTCTCACCATGCTCCCCACTGTTCCATGCTCCCAGTTTTGCCTCTGAGCTCAGTGAGGCTCCCCTGGTCCCCACAGGTCGGAGCTGTGTTTAACTTGTGCTGAACCACTGATTTAGTGACCTCATTCAACCTTCTCCCAGCTCCCTGGAGCACGTGGAAAGAGATTGAAAGGAAAGCAGCTGCTGTCCTGCAGCTTCTCCAGAGGAAAACGCGCAATAAAAGCTTGGCCAGCTCTCCCTGCCTTCTTTTAAATGCAAGCTTGTTTGTAGTGAAGCATTTACAAATGTGAATTCTTTTTTCTTTGCCTTGTAGTGAACTTTGACCACTTCCAGATTCTCCGGGCCATTGGGAAGGGAAGCTTTGGCAAGGTAGGCTTGAGCCCTTGCTCCTGCATGGTTTATCAGGGGTCTGCTTGGGTACTTGTGAGCTATTGGAACAGCGCCAGACTTGGCCAATTTTGTATATTTTTTTACGATGGCTGCTCAGGAAAAATGTTCAGGAAAATACCTTGTTGCCGTTTGGCATTGCTTTAATTCTTGGCACCTTGGTGCAACAGAGGTATTTTAAATTCCCAGCACAATTGTGACCATTTTACAGCAGACACTTTCTGTTCTCAGGCTCCTGTGGGGATGTCTGGGCTGGGGAGGGGGCAGAGAGTCAGGAAGGTGCTGGAAGTTGTCCTTGTGCTTGGCTGAGCTGGCACGCTGCTCAGGAGGGCTCTGTGAAGCCCTGGGCTGGTTTCCCAGTCAGAAATCAGTTATGCTGAAGAGGTTTTGTTGTTTATTTTTAACAGGGTTTTTCTTGCCAAGCACGAGGGAGGATGTGGGAGGTGATGATCAGAAAGCTCTGTGTCTCTGGGAGTTGGTTACTGCTTGCTGTCCTGCTGTCAGTCCTTCCCATTCCCTTTTGCTCTGGCTGTCCCGGGTCTCTCTGGGCACTTGTTCCCTGAGCTGGCAGTGCCATTTGGGGCTGGGTGCCCTCACACCAGCCCAGGCTGAGTTCTGCAGTCCTTGTGTCCCCCGTGCTTTGCTGTGAGCCAGCAGTGGTGCCACTGTGGGAATGGCACTGATGTCCCCGGGTTGTCACCTGCTCAGGGGGCAGTCGAGTGTGTGGGGCCAGGTGCCTGCACTGGGCTCGTGGCCATGTCAGAGCTGTAGGATGGCCCAGCCCAGCCCAGAGGGTGACACCAGTGTCCCCACAGCCCCGTGAGATGAAAGGACACGGAGGGGTCGGGCTCAGCTGCACTGCTCACATTTCCCTCCACTCAGCTTGGCTTGGCCGCTCTCTCCCACCATGCTTTGGCCAAAAGCTGATGCCACGAGGGTGAGGAAACCCAGATCTGGCTCTGGAGACCCACACTGTCCTTTGCCTTCTCCCTCGCTGTGGTGCAGCCTGACAAGGTCTCATCCCATGGCCTGGCCTGCCCTGCCTGGATGGCTGGGAGATGGAAACTTGGCAAAAGCAGCAATTTGCCAGAACATCCGAGACCTGTTTGGCCAGAAGAGCCCCAGCTTTTACCAAATCTCTTTTTGAATACTTTCTGTGCATTAAGCAGCGTCAGTGCAGCACACAGTCAGCCTCAGCTGCAAGGGGAGGGTGCAGTTCTGAGAGGCAGCAGGGGGACAGTGACAGGCACAGGGCTGCCAGCAGGGCTTTTCTGGAGAAGACATTTGGCTACAGCCCCGTTCCCTGAGGAACCCTGGAGATGGATCACCCTGCTCTGGCACAGCCCACCTGAATCCCAGGTGAGGCTGCCTGGCACTGCAGGGCCAGTGGAAAGGGATTGGCAGAGAGAGCTGGCACTGAGGGGGTTTGGAACACTCAGCCCTCTCTGCACCCCCATCCCTGAGCAAGGAGCAGCCAAAGCTTCCAGCTCAGCTCTGTCACATTGCTGGGCCTCTTTGGGTGATGGCAGATGATAAACACCAGCTCAGTCCCCGTGCTGAAAGAAAGGAAAACAGCACAGAAAGGGCTCCCCAGACACTCCTGGAGAGAACAGGAACACTCAGGTCTTGTGTCTTCAGCTCACAATCAAACACCAAACGCTAACTCAAAACCTTAGTGAAGAACAGCTCACATTTTTGTTTTGGGCTGATAGGAGGAGATTCACACTTCAAATATAAACATTCCAGGGAAGGAGGTTTTATTCTTTTAAAGAGCAGCACCTGGAACATGAATTCTGCTGGGAACATGAAACAGAGAAAAACCAATTGTTATCCAGGGCAGGAGTCCCTGGGCTTTGAAGAGAGCTGCTCCCGTGGCTGCTCTCTCTGCTTTGTGCTGCAGGGAGGTTAAGTCTGGCACCTTGCAGTCTATCAGGCATCAGAACTGACACACACTTCCAACAAAAGGCTGAAATGATTCATCTGTCATCTTTCTGGGTAATTATGTCAATATGCTGAATTTCCTCTGACACTGAGAAAAGCTTTTTGCATTTACCAAGTCATTTACAACTCACGTTTAATTACAGAAAACATAAAACTTCCTACCTGGCAAGTGCTGTTTGAAATTTGCGAGTGACTGAGTGGCTTTGCTTGATTTCACCACTCTCTGCCTGTGTTCAGGAAGGTATTTTAGGAGCCAGAGTCCAAGTGGATCCTCAGTGTGTGAGTGACCTGTGGAAGCTGTGACCTGTGGGATCTCGTGGTGGCAGGACCAGGAGCAGTGCCTGTGGTGCCCTTGGGCACAGCATTTCCTTCCACAGTCCCTTTGTGCCCATCAGGACAGACTGGGAGCTCCTCAGAGTGGGAACTGTAGGAAAGGAAGGAAAAAGGAACTCAGAAATCTCTTCTGAAGAGCCTGAGAGCCCCTGAGCTGTGGGCTCATATGTGTAATAAATGACCAATTTCTGTTTTCTAGAGAGGGGTTTAATCAGCTTTAAGGCACAAGTAATCAAATGAAGGTCAGGTTCAATTCCATGTTTACTCCAATTAGCAAGTGTGCAATGTTTTCCACACATGGTAGAGGTGATGTGATTTGCTTTTCAGTGATTTATGGCCAGCACAGTGTTCCTGCTGTGGCCCAGGCTCCTCTCCAAGCAGCAGCAGCTCTGATGGCTTTTCCCAAGGAGCACAGCCAGGAGAGGGATTCCAGGATGGGGTGCAGTTTGTGGCCCAGTTTTAATGGGAAATGTGCCCTGAGGTTCACTGAGCTTCACAGAGGCAGGGTGAGACCCAGCCGTGTCCAAAGGCAGTGCTGGCGTGCAGGACCAGACCCGTCCTGTTAAATTTGGCCTCTGTGGCTCCAGCCCTGGGCATTTGGTGTGTGGGGCTGCTGGGGATGTTCCTGAGCTCCTCCTCCCACCCGGGCTCCCTCCTGCAGCCCCAGCTGCCTTTCCCAAGGGACAGCAGCTGAATGGGCTTGGGAATTCATCATTCACACCCCACTGCTGTGCAGGAATAACAGCACATCTCAAACTCTCCAGCAATGATTTGTGCCATTGGAAGCAGGGGATTAAGGCAGGGCTGGGGCTGCAATGAGCAGCAGCAATTGGGATGTCCCACAGGGGAGCAGTTTCCTGGGCTGGGTGCTGGGGCTGGATTTCAGCCCCAGAGGGGTGGGGGTCCTGCTCCCTGTGCCTGGCCCTGCCCTGACCCTCCCAGGGAAGGCTGGCTCTGTGTGGGGGTTGCTTTGCACAAGTGCTTCAACTCCATCGTTTTGCTGCTTTAATAATTCACACAGCCTGGAGCTGGGTACAGAAAGGCTCTAATCCATTTTCTAAAGGTCACAGATGCCCACCCAGTAGCTGCACCATAAATAAAATTCCCTTCAAGTCTATTCTCAGCTGAATCCCTCTTTGACATCAACACAAGCCTGATCCATTTTATTTTTTTCCCCCAGCTTTATAAATGTTGGATTTCCCCCCCTAAAGAAAGGCTGGAAACCTAATCCCTTGATATTTAGCTGCCACAGATATTTTTTGCCCTTGATTTTTTTCCTTTATTGTCCTGGATCTCATGCAAGGCTGAGGGATGGCCAGGCAGGGCTGGGCACAGGCTGTCCCTGCTGCTCTGTCACTGTCACTGGGTCACACTCTGTGTCACTGGCAGGCTCTGGGCACCAGGGTGCCTTTCTGGAGGTGCTCAGGGAATGCCAGGATGTGGCACCCAGAGCTCTGCTCTGCTTGGCAGGGTGGTGTTTGGTCAAAGATTGGGCCTCGGTCTTGGAGGTCTTTTCCAGCTGAAAGGATTCTGTGATTCAAAGAGACATCACTAAATGCATCACTGAATTCTGTGAACATTCATCCATCTGTAAGGACAAAGAGCAGAATGTTTTGGCATTGATCAGATTAGTGATTGGAAATGTGATTATTGTTCTGTTAGTGCTGCCCTCAGGAGAGCTCCTGTTCCACTGTGCTGCTCCCATTCCTGCCCTCAGTGTGGCCCACGTGGCCACGCCAGCCTGCAGCTCCCACAGGGCCAGCATTAAAAACCCTCACTTTTAAAGCAAAACACCAGTCCTTTGTCACTAATGATAATTATAAATTTCTCAGAGGCTGAAATGTGACTAGCATTTGGATTGTGTTTTTGTTCTGACAAGCCATCATAGCACCGCCCCCACCACTCGTAAATGGGGCTGAGAGATGGGAGGTTCCAGCCTCAGATGCAGCTTTTGGCAACAGCAAAACTGAAGCTGTGTTGGACATGGAGGTCACCTGCAGGTCGTGTGAGCAGCTTGTGAGTTTGGGATGTTGTGTTACTGCTCACGGCTGGACAATCCAATTACCAGCCACTTAATGCCATAAATGATGAGGAGCAGTGTCCTCAGCCCCTGTGAAATTGTGGATACATCAGCATGATCCAGCAAACGGAGTTTATTAAGGAAAACACTGCCTGGGTTTGTCAGAGCAGTACAGGGGTGCCCTGTTGTTACTCTGGGCAGTGGTGTCTGTGGAAGGAACTTTCTCCTCTTCCTCACAGGACGTCTTTGCTCTTGTGGGACTGAGGTTCCTGAATTCCCATTGAGTGTCTGTGCTGCTCAGAAACTGCTCTGGGTCTCGTGGGAGCTGAGTGGACACAGCTCCATGGGACTGGGCACAGTTCAGGGCTGTTCTGTGCTGAAGGCAGGAGCTGCCCACAGGCCACCCCAAGGTTGGGATTTCCTGTGTTTGGGATTTCCTGTGTCTCAGCAATGAATTAAAGATGGAGCATGAAAATACAAACGGAAACTGGTGCCACTGGTGCCCAGCTGACAACAGGAACGAGTGATGTGACAGGATTTGACAGGACCTTGCTGCAGCTGGAGGGACCCACAGCCTGTGTTGGGCACCTGGAGCCAGGACAGGACCTTCCTGTGGGCCAGGCTTGCTGGGAATGTCCTTCCCAGGGATGAGCACATGCGGGGCTTCATCCCTCCCAGATTTCCTGCCAGCCTTTCTCTTGTGGCGTTGCCTCTTTTCCTGCCTTCCAAGGGGATAATTTGCCTTGTTTCCCCTAGGAATGAGCCTGGTGGGCTGTGGGGATGGGCAAGAAGAGGATGTGGGGAAAGCTGTGGTGGGATGGAGCTCCAGAGTGGATCAGGGATGTTGTGTGGAGGGCTGGGAGTCCCATCCAGCTGAAGAGGTCCCTGGGCTGGGCTGGGTCATTCCTGGGCAGTGTTTGGGAGCAGGGCTGTGGCTGCTGCTGCTGCTGCCTTTTCCTGGTGCTGGGAAATGGAGCAGACACGGTGAGAGGTTGGGGGGCGTTAGCTCGGGGTTTAATCAGGATCCTGTTGGGTGCATCCCCTGCCCCAGGTGACACAATGCACACACCCAGCAGTCACACACACAAGGTACAGCCCTCACACAGCCCAGATCCAACAAGGGAGCCCAATGCTGGGGCTGGGCTGGGCTCAGCTCGACTTTCCAGAATCTGTCCTGCCAGGGGCCCTTGGCTTCCTGAGCCAGCAGAATGTTTGGTGTCCCTGGCTCTGCAGCTCTGGGCTCTTCAGCCTCAGGGCCTGCAGGGCACTCACAGAGCTCTGAGCACTGAACTCAGGGAAGGGTCACAGCTCTGCTGGGGCTGTGGGGGCACAGAGCTAGGGAAAGGGATGGAAAAGAAAAGGAAAAACCATTCTGGCTTCACTGCCCCACAGCCTGGACAGCCCTGCTCCCCAAAAGCAGAGAGCCCTGGGTGGGGCTGCCCGGCTCCTCACTGCCCTCTGTGCCCAGACTGATGGATGGATTTGGGAGGGACAGACAGGGATGGGAATCCTCATGGTAATTCTTTGTGCCTGTGCTCAGCACTGGGGACTCCAGGCAGTGCAGGGGGGACAGGAAAGGTCAGGCTGCTCAGGCTGTCACTGCAAAGGCTCCTGCGGGCACAGCCAGGAATTCAGAATATGTTTGTGAGCTGCATGGGTATGAGGGTGGGATTTTTGGGCGGTTTGGGTTCCTTCCCCCAGCTCTTTCCATCCCCTCCCAGGGTGAGGGGCCCGCAGGTGCAACCCAGCAAAGGTCACCTGCTGAAAGGGCCTGGCCATTGTTATTTATGTGATGTGCAGAGCAGAATCACGTCTGTTTCAATCCTCTGTAAAATTAAAATATCAGGAGTGAAAATTTTGATGAATTCTAAATTTAGTGCTTTCCATTTTCACACCAACTGGCCATTTTGTTCTCTGAAATAAAACTGCAGCTACAGGATCACTTTGACAATTGCAAATTGCCTGTTCTTGTTTTTTCTTAATACTTTTTTATTTTACTGACCCATCACATTTGGGACGGACTGTATTTTATCTGTAAGATGGGGGATTCTACCTCCCTTTGGAAAACACTCTGGACTGTAAGTCCATGAGATATTTTAAAAGAAAGCAAAGCATGGAAATAAACCATATTTATTGAACAGAAGCCTTTTGTGTCTCTGCTTTCCACCCTCACCTCCTTTACTTACTATTTATGTCCAAAATCCACCGAGATCCCTTCTGTTCCTGTTGTTCTCTCAAGGAGTTGCAGTGAGATTGTTGTGCTGTATTATTACTTTTGATCTAAAAATTCTTTAAAGAAACAAGTGCTAAAAATTCCTCTCGAAAAAGGGCAATGCAGAATGAAATCCTGGTCTGTTCATGCACAGCAAGAGGTGCAGTTGGACCAAACCTCACTGAAGATTCCCATCACCAGCCCATTCTCCTGGCTGGATTTGCTGTTTGCCAGAGCTCTGGTCACCCTCAGCCATGGAGGGATGTGCCCCTGTGTGCCCCTCACTGCGATCTGGGGGGCTGCTGCATCCTCGGGCTCTCAGCCAGCTCTGCTCTGCTCTGAAACTCCATTTTAGCCCTGCTGCTCTTTGGGTTTCTCAGAGAGGCTTCATTGTGTCCCAGATTTGCTGTGGCTGCCCTGGATCCCTGTCCAGGCTGGACATTGGGGCTGGAGCAGCCTGGGACAGTGGGAGGTGTCCCAGGGGTGGCTCTGGGTGTGATTTGGGGTCCCTCCCAGCCCAAGGCATCCTGTGATTCTGTGATTCTGAGATTTATGGGGTGTCCTGGGCAGAGAAGTCCCATCCCTGGAAATACAGAGAAATACAAAGCCTATTTCTTTCTCCTGAGGTCATTGAGTGCTGTTTGCTGGGTTTGCTGGACAGGTTTTGGGGTGCTGAGGGCTCCCTGGGGACATCAGCTCTGTGTGACAGTGCCTGGGCTGGGGCAGCTGCAGGGATGGGAAGGAGGGCAGCCAGGAGGGACAGGGTTTGTCTGTCCAGGCACAGCCCCTGTGCCCCACCCTGGCAGGGATCTCCATCTCCCCAGCCCCCCCAGCTGCTCCGGGGGTGACCCCTCTGTGCAGCCTGCTGCTCAGTGGAGCTGCTGCCAGGGAAATTCAGCATCAGCCTGCAAGGGGCACCGGTTCCTCGGAGGGTTTTGCACTGAGAAACACCAGCATCCCCTCCTTTCCTGGCTGAAAAGAAAGCCCTGTGTTTGTTTCCTTCAGCACAAAGGGGAGCCGAGGTGCCTGGGGTGTTGTGGCAGCAGCACAAAGGGGACGTTGGGGTCACTCGGGTCTCAGTGCCAGGGCCCATCAGGGCTGGATCGCCGTGAGTGATGAGGCTTTTCAAACCAGCACAGCGACTGCTCTTGCCTTGGGCTCAGGGAGCTTCAACATCAGTTTATGTTCCCAGATTAAATAAGGCCCTGCAATCTTCATTGCAGGTAATTAGATTTCTTTCTGTTCCCAGCATCTGTCCAATATGTAGCTAAAAAAAATAATTTTTCCTCTTTAACCAGGCTATTACAGAATGTACATGGCCATAAGGAGCAATGGCTCCAAATATTGAGCATAACTCAAAATGTGTGTCACCCACAGGAAAACACTGCACAATTTATTCAGACAGCTCTTGTTACTGTGGTTGTGCACTGGGGTCCTCCTGTCAATCTGTGGATGCTGCTGAGCCGGGGGAAATCCAGGTTTGGATCCACCCAAAAGGCAGAAAGATGGGTCACAGTGTCTTCAGAGATCTCTGCAGGTTGGTCTCATCATTCTGCTTTAATTATTGAAAGAGAAAAGCCCAGCAGAGATCCCTGAGCATGTGATTACAGCCAGACAGAAATGTGGATGCCTGAGAGCCTTTCTGTGGGAATGTGACGGCTCCAGAACCCATCCCAGGGCTGCTCCTCCCTGCAGAGCTGCCCTGGCAGCACAGCCCCGTCCCCTTGGAGCCTCCCTGGGGGCTGCTCCACGCCCTGAGGTCAGCAAATCCTCTGTAAACAGAGCTGGGGCCAAAGGATGATCCCAAATGGCCTCATTTTTGGTTTAAAGTGAGGGAGGAGCCCAGGTTTGGGGTGTCTGGCTGGTGATGAGGGGCAGAGGTGGGGAACCAGGACAGGTAAAAGCACAGAAAAACACTCCTCTCTCCTTTTCTGTTCTTCAGGTTTCTCTGCTGTCACTTCTTCAGTTTCTCCTTGTTTATTTGGATTAGTGTCTCTCCTGAGGAAAAGAAATCCATGTATGTTTTGGAGCTGCAAGTCAAATAATCCCCCATATCCAAACCCAATTACAGAAACATCTGCCTAATGTCTGATGGGACCTTATTTTCTCAGCGTGTAATTAAAGGGAAGTGCTCGCTCCGAACCACCTTAAATTGCATTAAACCACAGGATTCAGACCTTGTAGATAAAATTCTGCATCCCTCCTCCAATGATTTCTTGCAGGGAAATCAGGAAATGTTCCCTGACAGAAGCAGCTGGAAGGGCCTGGCTCCCTGTTTGCAGGGCACCAGTGAGGGAAGCTTTTCCCAACAGCTCCAGTGTGCTGGTTGTTCCATTTGTGTGAGCAGGACAGAATGAGGCTCATTCTGGGGAAAAAAAACCCAAAAAACCAACAAAACCCACAAAAGACATGGGCAAGCTTAGCTTTGCCTGGGTTCAGAGCCTGCACATGAGGTTTCCTTTGCAGCACAGAGTGCTGGGCACACCCAGGGGACACAGCCCCTCAGGGCAGGCTGAGCCCCAGGGAGGGCTGTGAGCCGGGGACAAGCCCAGGAACATTCCTAGAATTCCATGGAAGGTACTGAGGTGTCCCAGATTTGCTGGGGCTGCCCCTGGAGCCCTGGCAGTGCCCAAGGCCAGGCTGGACATTGGGGCTGGAGCAGTCTGGGACAGTGGGAGGTGTCCCTGCCATGGCAGGGGTGGCTCTGGCTGGGATTTGGGGTCCCTCCCAGCCCAAACCATTCTGGGATTCTGTGATCCTCGGGTATTCAGCACCCTGAGGTGCTGCTGGGAACAGCAGGTGTTATTTTGGGTCAGGAGACTTTTTGGCTCTACCATAAGCAGCCAAGAAAGAGATTTTATATGGAAGTGTTGACACGACCTGGAAACACCAACAGGCTTGCTGTGAATAAAAGTTTCATCAGCTGCTGTTACAACTCGGCTGCATCAAACAGCAGTGCTGCATAAAAGAGGTTTCAATGATTTATGGTTCTGACAAACGGGTCCATCAATCTTGTGGAAAAGCAGAGCTTTTCAGCAGGGAAAAACTGAAGTCGTAAGGTTCCATGAAAAATATCTTAAGGAGTGAAATGTGGTGAGGTGTCTGGGAATGGAAACAAAATCAGCACTTAAAGATGTGAAGGCAGATTTGTTGAGCTGATAATCTGGTACTCAGAGCTCTGCTCCTGAGGGTCACACTGGCTACGACTGCAACTTTAGAGGTTTACTGGGATTTGGGGCAGGAATTGTTCCCTGGGAGGGTGGGCAGCCCTGGCACAGGGTGCCCAGATTTGCTGGGGCTGCCCCTGGATCCCTGGCAGTGCCCAAGGCCAGGCTGGACATTGGGGCTGGAGCAGCCTGGGACAGTGGGAGGTGTCCCAGGGGTGGCTCTGGGTGGGATTTGGGGTCCCTTCCATCCCAAACCCTGCTGTGAGCCCGTGTTTCTGTGAGCTGGGGTGAAGGACTGGGGGATGCTGTGTCTCAGCCAGCAGCCCCACATGGCCTTGTCCCCGGGCTGGGTCACTGTCACATGGAAAGGTGGCAGTGGCCAGGGCCAGTCCTGCCCCTGCCGTGGGTCTGTGTGAGCTGGAGGTGATGGCTGGGAGAAGCTCTGCAGGGACTCTGCTGCTGCCAGAGCTGCTCCCAGGACAAAGAGCTGCACAGCCAGGCAGGGAAGGCTTTGGATTGAGCCAGTTTGTTTTGGGTCAGGATCAGGCACAGTCCTGCTCCCCTCTGATCCTGCAGTGTCCTGTCACGGGCAGGCTGAGGGCAGCTGCAGCCCCAGCCCAGGGCTCTGCCGGCTCCCAGGTCCCTGTGCTTTCACCAGACCCCCTTCCCACCAAGGGCAGGGCTGGAAGGATCTGCCTTGCCCAGAGCTCCCTCTCAGGAGCAGCCCAGGGATGGGGAGGGGCTGCCCAGGCTCCTGCAGCTGCTGCAGCCTTTGCTGTTCGGGTCAGCATGGAGAGGGGCAGCCCCTTGGAGGAGCAGCAGCGTCCTGGAGGGGCTGGGAGCCCCCGGGCCTGCTCCTCCGGGGGGGCTGCTCCTGGGGACCCCTGTGGGAGATGCTGCCAGCACAGCTTCATCAGCTCTTCCCGTGGTTCCTGTGCTCAATGAGCCCCTGATTCTGAATTATGGCACTGCAGACACACCTGGGAGGCAGCTTCAGCTTTGTTCTCTGGGCTGTGCCTAAAACAAAAATGTGATTAGCTGATTTTAGCCTTAAAATTTGTGAGAATTGCAGAACAAATTATTACAAACTCTTTGATTACCAGTATTACACAGATGCTAATTACCAGGGAAGGGCTGTATTTTAATTGCCAACAGCACCACCATAGTACAGGATGGGTACAAAGCTGCATTGGAGTGCCAGGGAAAGCAGTTCTGTGTCCTGTGCAGCTGTGGCCATGTCCAGAACAGAGTGATCCCTGTTTGCAGCTTTCCTGGTAGCAGCTGAGAATTTAAATGATTTCATTTTTTATAGATACTTGGCAAGATTCTGCCTTCAGTTCTTGGTACGAGAGCAAAGCAGAGGGACCCTGGGGATGCTGGGTGAGAGGGATTTCCCTGCAGCCACTTTCTAAAGGGTGAAAAGTGAATGATGTCTTGGTGTGAGCGCTGAGACGTTCAAGGAGAGCTTGGCTAAAGGAGATGAACTTGTTAGAAGTCAATATTGAGGTTGTTCTTTCAGCAGTGCCCTTCTCACCTGCTTTGCTCTGCTCAACAAGCTCAGGAAAGCAGGGAACAGAATTGCCCAGCCTGTCCTTGCCCTTGCAGTCTGCCTGCAAAGTAAAATTCAGAGTTCAAAAATGAAATCAGTCATCAAAAAAGCTTGAGCTGTTTCTACATCATGGTAAGGGCCTTCTCACTGCTCCTGTCCTTCTGAAAGCCCTATTTCCTCCTGCTCCAGAAGCTGCAAATCCCATTTCCCCCACCCCCCTGAGGCTGTGCCTGCTTCCCCCACTGCAGAGACTCCTTTCCCCAAAGCCCACTGATGCTCTGGGTGCCCTGGGCACTTTTATTTAATGCTCTGCATTTCAAATTTCAACCTTTCTGGGAACTGACTGTTCTGTGGATTTGGGGAAAACAGGGAGGGATAAATACCCAGCAGAAGCTGGAGGAGAAATAATACATGTGGGCAAGGTGCAAACACTGCAAATAAGCATTTTATACACCAGAGCAGTGCCTGGCCAGGGCTCAGAGCTGGGTGGATTAAGGTGTTTGATGTAGGTGTGAGGTGTTGGCTGACTCTAAGCCCTGGCTCTGCTCTGAAAACAAAAGGAGTGAAATCCAGGCTTGTACCCTGAGATGTCCCAGTGGCTCTGGGCCAGAGGCAGCAGCGGGGCTGGGAGTGAAGGATTTCAGGGCATTGGGCTCGTCTTACAGAGGCAGAGCCAAAGAAGGAGAAATTCAAGAAGGAAACCCAGTGCTCTCAGCTGAGAGCCAAAGGCAGATCCCTGAGTCAGCTGAGGGTCTGAGCAGCACCGTGACAGTGACAGTGACGTCCCCAGGTCAGAGCTGCTCCACTCTGGTGACCTCTGCGTGTGCAGAAGGAAACGGTGCCTTTGTGCAGCTGAGATGGAGCCATCCCCACAATTCACCAGCTGCAGGTCCTGCCCAGAGTGCAGCCACTGGCTTGGTCTGAGCCCAGGACACTGTCCCTGGGTAAGGCTGAGCCAGGACCTGCCATTAATTGATTAGGTGACCTCTGATCTGAGTGGGGTTTCAGCCCCATGAATTCCTTCAGAACCAGCAGGGCACAAAGTTTCTGGATTTCTGAAGGAGAAAAGGCAGAGCCCACTTGAGGAAATGCTCCAGGCTGGGCAGTGTTGGGGTTCAGAGGAGCTGCCAGGGGTGCCAGTGCGGGTGCTGTCACTGTCTCGGGGGTGTCCCCTGCCCCTGTCCCTGTCCTGGCCGGGATCGTGGGTGGGGTCCAGCCCTCCCTGCAGGCACAGAGCCCCTGTGGCAGCAGGGAGTGCTCGGGTGCTGGGGCTCGGAGAGCTTTTCTGAGCCGTGTCTGGAGCAATCAGCTCGAGCTGCTGCTCGCAGGGCTGGCTCTGCTGCACGCCGGCTCCTGATGGCTGTTTAACCACCAAACAGTCCCTGTGTGCGTCTGCAAGGTGCACGATGGGGACAGAGTGTCTCTGCCTCTGGCCTGGCATTGTAGACTCGCCTGAAAATGGGTTAATTTAAGAGATGCACTCTTGGCTGGTGACTGAATAGATGTTTATTCCTTCCCCGGGAGCAGATGCATGAACGGAGAAGCACAAAAAGATCTGCCTTGTGTCACTGACATTCTGGGGGGACACAAACGCTTCGATGCTTTTCTGTAAGCAGGGGCACCTCAGGGGTGGTCGCTGCCTGTGACAGGGGCACCGAGTGGCTGAGCCCAGCCTGAGCAGCACTGGCACCAGTCCTGGGTTGGTTTGACTCGGGTTAGACCCGAGCCAGAGCGGCGGGGTGTGATCAGTGCCTGGTGATGGCTGTGGAGCTCTCAGAGCATCCCTGTCCCCTCTGGCCATCGGGATGGGGCTCTCTGTGCCCTCGGGCTCAGCTGCAGGAGGGGCCTCTCCACTGCCATCCTCTTTTCACCCAGAAATCAGAGATAAACATTTCCAGGGTGCCCGGAACTGGTGCTGCTGTGTGTGAGGTGATGCTACTCCATTGCAGAAACCGTTTATTATAATTATAAAGTACGTGAAGTTTTCATCATTTTCTCACTCATTATAGGGGGCTCCCCTTTTCACAGTGGAAAAACGAGACAAAGGACATCAGACTAACGTGCAACACTCATTGAGGTACAGCAAGCCACAGCCTAAAAAATAAACCACGTAGAAATTAATGAGCTTCCAGCAATAATGTGGAATAAACTGGCATCAGGGGAGATGTTGCTCGGTGCCTCGATGGCTGTGACCCAGAGCTTTGTTTTCAGAGCAGTTCTACAGCAATGACCGTGTTTTAAAGGAAAATTGTTAGGGCTTTGCTGCTCCAAGAATTTATGAAATATGAAGTTATTTTTGCCCGGTTTATTGAATGTACAGCCTGCTCTAGGCAGGGGCTGGATCCTGCTGGTGCTGTGCGTTGTGGTAGGTCGTGTATTATTATTATTATTATTAAGTTTGCACGAAGGAGGTTTTTCTTTACGTTTTGTACCTGG
>JAHLSL010000018.1:577874-592749 GCA_025920805.1 Petroica traversi
GCACAGAGCACGGGATGGGCACAGAGCACGGGATGGGCACAGAGCACTGCTGACCCTCTGTCACATCACATCACCCAGCACAGAGCACTGCTGATCCCCACACATCATCCCAGCACAGAGCACAGGCATGGGCACAGAGGAGCTGCTGAACCCCCACACATCACATCAGCCAGCACAGAGCGCAGGGCTGGGCACAGAGGGGTTGCTGACCCTCCAACACATCACATCACCCAGCACAGGGCACTGCTGAGCCCACACATCACCCAGCACAGACCCAGACCCCCCAGACTGAGTCCATTCCCCCAGCACTGCTGAGGCCACCACTATTCTGTCCCCAAGTGCCCCACACAGATGTGAAGCCCCTCCAGGGATGGGGACTCCCCCCTGCCCCTGATCCAGCCTGTCCAGATCCCCCTGCAGAGCTTCCTGCCCTCCAGCAGATGCACATCCCACTCACCCTCCATTCTCTGTCAACTCAGAGGCTGCCCTCGATCTCCTCAGCCAGATCATCAATAAAGACCTTAAACAGAACTGGCGCCAGCACCGAGCCCTGAGCCCCACAGGTTGTTTAATGGCAATTAATTAATTGCACTGCCAGATTTCTGTATTGATTCAGTGACTAAACACTTCTGAAATCCACTGAGCACAAAAAATACTAAGAGAGCACATGGATGCTGACTTTGGACACTGCCAACAGGAAACCTCCCTGTCAAAGCCAGCCCCTGGTGCCTCACCCAACAGCACTGTGTTTGTAATGGCATCCGAAGGTCACAGAAACAAGCTCTCAGAAATGTCCCCAGACCTCAGACAGGTGCTCAGGAAACTGGCAAGGACAGACTCCAAGGAAATTCCCAATTTGGTCATGAACAGTCAGCAGGAATTCAGGCACACCTGGATGTCCTGCTCCCACAGCCAGCCCAGCTCAGGGGTGCCCAGGATAACCTGTCTGCCTGGAATGAGGGCCTGACTCATCCCGGAGCTCCCTCCCAGCTTTCCCAGTTTGTATCTCCCAGCCTGTGTACATCCAACAACGACTACAATTAATCCATTCTTTTATCAGGCCACTGTCCTATCTCAGCCAGTGCTCCCAGCCTGGCTGTGGCAGCACAGGTGCACCAATGGGAAAGATCAGGAATGGGACCTGGAAATGCCACGGTCTCTGTGTCAGGTGCTGCTTCTCCTCCATGGCCACATCCCCATGAACATGGCATTGTGTTTCTGTAACAAAAGCTGCCCACAGAGCCCCACAGCTCCTGGTACACTCTGGCTCTCCAAATCCAGAGCATTTTAACACACGGAGGTACCTCCAGGTGAGGCCTTTCCTCCTGCCAGCCCCAGCTCACCCACCACTTCTGCCAGGCTGCAGTGCCTGCAGCCCAGCCCAGCTCCTCTCCCAGAGCAGCAGCAAGTGCAGGGCACTGACTGCAGAGCTGCTGCTGCTGCTGCTCCCCCTGTGCAGGACAGGCCTTAAGGAGCCCAAGGTGCTGCTCCAGGGCCCAGCTCTCAGCTGGTGCCTGCTCTCACCAACTCCCAGCTGTTCCAGCAGGGCAAGGCTGCAAAACCCAGAACTCACCAGGACCTCCTCCTCCTGCTGGGGCCTAGGGATGCCCTTGGCTTTAGCTGCTCTCACTGGAACGCTCCATCACACCCTGGCTTGCACACTGAGGCACTGGGTATCCCTTCCCATCACACCCAAAACTTCTGTTCAATGCTCCACTTTAGCAAAAGCAAGACAAACCCCCAAGGAACACCTGCAGCTGAAGCCCCTATAATGGAGGGTGCTCTGAGAGCTGTGAGAGCCTCAGTTCTGTTCCTGCTGATGGCAGAACAACGTAAAACCCCAGGAAAAACCCCAACCCCGTGTTTCATTTCTTAGGCTCCTGATCTGAATGATCCTGAGTTTGAGCACCAACCCCACCACTGCAGCATGATGTCCAAGACTATTCCAATGCACATTAGGTTATCCAAATGCTTGGAATTTGCCTCTAACAAACACACCTTTACCCAGCCACAGAAAACCCTGTTCCATTTTTGAGTCATCCTCTTAGAAATACAATATTATAATGATAGAACTTTTCCTCAAGCTTTGCATTGATTTTATATAGATGAAAATGAAATGTCTTGATTTTTTTCAGGAAGTTTTCAGTGACCTTGACCCAAACACCAATACTGATTTGCACATTTCAGTCTGGTAGCACCAAGACAGAGAAGAGCATGCAGAGAGATCAGTGAAGCCAAAGAGCAGAGACGTACCCGTAGTTCTGTGACTCGGAAAGGCTCCCTAAGTCTTCCATCTTCATCTTTTAAATTATAACCTTCGGCTCGTTTATCCCTTTCACTTATTTTCCATAGTTTAATAGTTTTATCTAAAAGCAAAAATTCACATGCGTCAGAATGAATTGAATACAAAATCAAATCACCAAATATGGACTCAGCAGAGTGGAATTGAGTGACCTGTCTTTACTCACAATGTGAGAGGCAGTTTGAATAAAATCCCAGTTTGTGCCCTGTGCCTCCCACTCACCCAAATGCCCCTGTCCATGGGGAGTTTCACACAACATTACCCCAATTCCCCACTAAGCCCTGCATGATCATCTGAATTACATTAACAGACCAGAGACCAAAACCCATCAAACCTGTGAACTCCCTGTTCTGACCATCCTGATGGAATCCAGGTTTGTCCCAGGTACCTGCTCAGAGCCAGCCAAAGCAGAGATCAGGATTTGCCCCACTGTTTGGGCTGCAAAGGAATGCACTTCCCAGGTGTTACAGGAAGTGTTCCAGGTGTGGCAGTGAGTGCACACTTGTCTCACCCAAGAGTGAGATCCTTGGCTCACTGGAGCCAAACTCCCCAAACTCCTACAGAGCATTTCAGGTGACACAGTTTAAGGAATGCTTTAACTTAGTTAAGACTTCTATCCGAGCAAATTATTTTAATTGCACAGATCAGCAGAAAGAAGTCATTCCTGCTTTTAAGATTTCCCCATGACCTCACAAATGTCAGGAATAAATATTCCTCTCTAAGTTTTTCCCATAGAATAGCTGAGGTTGGAAAATACCTTTAAGACATGAGTCCAACTGTACTCACTAATCCATGTCCCCAGTTCTACAATTCCATTTACAGATGGTCCATGATGCATCAAAACAAAACAGACCCAATATTCACACAGCCCTCACACCCAACATTAAAATCAAAACATATTTTGCATGCAATTAGAAAAGACATTAAAACAACCCCAAAACATGTCAGGGAAAAACCACAAGTGTGTAACAGGTGAGACAATATTCCAATGACCAAGTTCTTTGTGCAAAAGAAACGGTCCTTACCATTCGTAGACAGCAGGAAGTGAGCAGCATTTTGTTGTGGTAACCACCTAATTTTATTAATTTTTTCCTCAATTTCTAGACTTTTCAAGTAGTCAAACTCAGGCTCGTGACTCTGGAAGGTACTGTAAACATTGTATTCTCCCCGAGAGAGAGGACGGCATTTAGTCTGCAAGAAAAAGAGCATTCCTTGAGGCTGATGGCACTGGGTCCCTCAGAAACAGCCCATACAATTCAATGACTGGAAATTGTCAACCAGAACATCAGCTTTTACAACAGGCCTTGAATTTTACAATCTTCACTCTGTGATACTGCACACCCAGTTTAGCATCAATACAGTGCACACAGCCTTCCTCTTTAAAAATGCAGCTTTATGTAGAAATATCTGTGCACCCTCCAGGCTTTGCTGTGCTCTTGTGGTGGGTGTGGGAGCAGGGAACACAGAGCAAAGTCCCAAGGTTCCCCAGATTTGCATGATCAGATTTGAGGCAAGTCGTTATCAGGCTTTCCAAGTGAGTTGGTGTGAGTGGTTTGTGCTGCAGAACAGCCCCAGGGCTGCAGTTTGCCCTGCAGTGTCTCAGCTCTGAGTTCCCACTCTGCCAGTTAACTCTGAGACTTTCCAGGAGTTTACTCCTACCTGTCATTGAGCTGTAAGAGTTTGGGCAGGCTCCTCTCACCTGACCCCATCCTGCACTGGGAATGAGCTGCCTTGGCACTGGTGCTTTCCCTCTCTACTCACACATTTGCTTGGAGTAATTGCTGCTTGCAAGTGACACCAAGTCCTGGGAGCCCAGAGCATGATTTAGAGCATTCCAGGGCCCTTCCAAAGTCCAAGTGTCTGGGGAACTGTATAACCACCCTCAGCTGGCACTGACCTAGTTAGTCTAGTCTTGAATCCAAACTAGGCAAAAAAGATGGTTATTATTTTAAGGTTCCAGAATTATACACTTATTTTAGATTATTTCCTGCAGTTTTGCACATGACAAAAGAAATGCCCCTCATTTCTGACTCTTGCCTCAGTTTCCACGTGGTCCCAAGGAGACAGCTGAACATTCCTGTGTGGACAGTCCCACTTGGGGGTTGTTTTTCCCTGCCCCCCCAAGAAGTGCCATGACAGGTGGGTTTTGCCTTATGGAACAACTGAGAGCCAACCCACAATAGCCCCCTCCACGCCAGGCAAGTCCAAGATCCTGAGAAGCTCAGGATGCTCCTGAGGTACTCCTGACCTTCTGTCTGGACCTTAGTTAAGTCTCTGGTCACCCTGAGTAAATGATGGATGAGCTGGGGCTGTCTGGGTGCAGCTGGGTAATGTTTCAGCAGTGCTGGCACCTCACGGCTCCAGAGCCTCCCAGTACAACCAGTGAGCACCTGTGGCTCTGAACAGCAGCATACTGAGGGCAAATGCAAAATCCTGGCCAGGTGTTCACTAACAGAGCATCCTCTGAGCCCCACAGGAGAGCTGAAAGGTTCTGCTGCAGACATCCCAGAGCACCTGCAGATTTGTAATATCCATGCACAGACAAGCTGAATTAGAATTCCACGATCAGTTCTGGTATTTCTGACCCAGGAGAATTCTCAAACCCTCAAATTGCCCTAAACTCCTCAAAGGACAGGATAAGCTGACCCTGTGGTAAGAAGTGCCATGTGGAATCCTGACTTTTTAAAGAACACAACCCCAGGTTCCCCCCTGACATGACAATTACTTTTCAGCCCCTGGTGCACATTTTCCATCCTCGCTCAGGATGAACACACAAGAACATCACAGCTGAACTCCATGAAGAGGAGCTGTGCAAGTGCAGAAGGACAGTGCTCCCACCCTCCTGATAGGAACCCTCACATGCTTCTGGAGAAGTGGCTGTTCCCTTCTGGTTTTGAGCTCTCAAACAGATTTTAACCACCTTATCCTGCAGTCCTTGTAGCTTATTTTCTGAACTTCTTTCACATTCTCTCCCAAAGCATTGTGATTTATCTCAGATCAGCCTGACCCACTGGAAAAATTCAGGAGAAAGTCCAAATTCTGCAAAGTGACACTGAGAACACCAGGTAAATATAAAGAACTCACTTGGATTTTGGGGACTTTTTTTTTTTTGTAAGGAGGGAGGAGAACCCTCACCAGACCAAGTACAGCAGAGGGTAGATATTTAGAAATTTGGCTAACCTGGGGTTTTCTGAGAAAACTCTCCATTTAAACCTCAGGGCATGAACAGATGAAGTGAGACTGTGCAACACAAGAACAGCGTAGTAACAACACTTTTGTTTTTCGAGTCACTGACCTCTTGTTCCCTTTGAAATATAACCACTCTGCCACCTTTGTCTCCTGTTGCAAGAAGATCACCAGAGTAATTAAATTCAACTGTTGAAATTATATCAGCTGTAAAGAGAACAGAAATAAACCAGCACTGTAATGTGGAAAGCAAATCAAGGAGTTCCAAGACTTGAGCACAAAAAGAGCATTACAACCCATATTAATGCAATGACACAATTCTTCATCTACATCCCCGAATGCAGCCACGCTCCAAAGCCTGACACACTTTCACTGACAAGTTAAAACACTTACTCATTCCTCAGTGCAGGCCTTTAGTCACCAGAAGCACAGTGGCTTTGGATCCCAAGGTGTGTGTGCTACCTGTGGGCAGTGAAGCTGCAATTTCCATGGGGATATCCCTGCCCTGAGCTCCCCGAGGTCCATGGGGATATCCCTGCTCTGAGCTCCCCGAGGTCCATGGGGATATCCCTGCCCTGAGCTCCCCAAGGTCCATGGAGACATCCCTGCTCTGAGCTCCCCAAGGTCCAGGCAGGAACCTGCAGGGTCCATGGGGATATCCCTGCCCTGAGCTCCCCAAGGTCCAGGCAGGAACCTGCAGTGTCCATGGGGATATCCCTGCCCTGAGCTCCCCAAGGTCTGGGCAGGAACCTGCAGTGTCCATGGGGATATCCCTGCCCTGAGCTCCCCAAGGTCCATGGGGATATCCCTGCCCATCCCAGGTGTGCATCCTGCCAGGTGTGGAGCTCCCATGGAGCAGCATGCCCTGATCCAGGTGAGGCTGAGGCTCACCTGCCTTTCCTGAGCTCACACCCAGGGCATTCAGCAGCCTGGAACAGGCACCTCCCCTCGGCCAAAGGGGGAAAACAGAAACAAATCCTTCCAGCTGAGCTTCCTGAACCAGCTCCCTGCAGAAGCACCAGCAAGGACATGGGAGCAGGAGAGCACAGGAAAAGCCCCCAGGACCTGCAGGCCCAGGGGCAGGCTGGTGTTTGTCCCCCAGGGCAGCCCAGTCCCGCTGGGAGGCAGCAATAAAGGAATTATTGCCATGGAGCAGCCCAGCCAAGGGGAGCTGAGATAAGGAGCTGGAAATGTCTGTCCCGGGGCTGGGGCAGATGGCAACAAACCCAACAAAGCACTCAGCAAACACGGCTCCTGCTGGGCCTGCTCACATCAAATATTGCATTTATGATGCAGATAGCAAAATTCTGAGGTTTGAAGTGTATGATATCAATTAGTTCCAGAGTGTGCAATTCGAGACTCCCTGGAAACTCCTTTCCTGTATTGATTTTGATGTGCTATCTTTGAAATTCCTTTCAATAATGCCCCACTCTCATGAGGAAGGTGATTAGAAACCCTAACCAGTTTTCTCAATATAAATTAATTTTTCATCTTTTATCAATGATGCCCTTAAAAGTTTTTTCCTAGTGTGCAGAGATAATGATTTACCTTCTTGAATGAAAAAAAAATATTTAGAACAACTAAATAAATGAGTAAATATCATTTTTCTACAGATTTATACCAGCCCTCAATATCACATAACCAGCTTTTGGACACATCCAGTTTTACAGTCACCATTCTTTAAAGGAAATTACCAGTCAATAATCAGTTATTATCAATTATACACATGGATTTTAGAAGTCACCTGGAAAAGCAACAAACCAAGGAAAAGAAACAAACTGAGGAGGTAAGCAATCAGTGAAGTGACTTCTCAGAGAATTTTATGACATTTTCAGTGCTCAGATGTGAGGAAGCCCTCGAATTATGACAGTTTATTAGCAGCAAAACTAATATTCCACTACCACCACCATGTGCAAGCCCTTCTAGCAAGGATCCCTTTCACCTTGGAGACTCAGCACCATCCTAGCAGGATGAGGAATAAACACCTCCTTAACACGTGCAGTTCTTTCAAAGTCACAAAAGCTACTTTTGCATTTTGTTTCAGAAAGAGAAAAAGTTCTTGTTAGCTTCTCCCATCCTCTACTGGAGTATTCATACAATTATTTGCTCAAAATAATCTGTGTATGATTTTTGTTTACCAAAAATGCCCAAAGCAGCTGCTGACACAGCCACTATTCCCCAGCAGTGCTATCCACACACTCAGAATCTTGGGTGGAAATGCACCAAAACACAGACACGACCCCAATTCCACTGCCTGAAACAAAAAGTGCAGGGAGAGGAGGGTAAAGAACTGAAATAGTCTGTCACCAATACACTCTAGGGAACAGGGAACTGGGGAGCACAGAAGGACAAAATTAGAGAAGCTTCCTTCAAATATTTTCTAAGCTACAAAATTTGGAATATGAGCAGTCACTTGTTTTAATAGCACTGTACTTGTTTTATCCATAAATGCATGAATTATACAGTTTTCCCCACAGGCACGTTTAATTGAAGCAGATCAATCCCCCAAATCATTCCACCCACTATCCTCAGCACTCTACCATCTCAAAGCAGGTGAAATAAAAAAAAAATATATTCCAAGACTCCAAGTAAAGCACAGAATGAATTCCAAACCATCCCTGTTCTGCTCAACACTTCACCCACCTACATTTGCTCTTCACTTCCAAGTCAGCTTGAAACTTTTAGAAAGAACAAAGCAAAGCTCTGCAGGTTCTTCATCACTGCATTAACTCTGGGATTTCTAAGCTTTTTCATTACATGTCCTAACTGATTCTTAGGTATAAAGGACCATCCTTATCCCCCTGCCTTACTTCCAGCCCTTTCTCCATGCCAGCAGAGGAACTCCCAAAGGAATGTGGGAGAGCAAAGCCAAACCAGTGTGATATTTGCTCAAGGCTCTCTCCTCAGGCACTTCTTTTTTAGAAACAGAGGTTTGTCCAACTGTCCCTCCAGCTGTGCTCCTGTGGGGCTGGGACCTGCTCTGCATCCATGCAAATCCTCCTCCTGCAACCAGGGAGGGCAGCAATCCCTGGGACTTCACAGTAAGGTACAAGGCTGGCAATATTTCTTTCCAGACATGAAAAATTCATGTTTAGCCTCACTTCTGGAAATGAGTTCCAACTTGGTTACACTCTGCATCCAGAGAACAAACTCTGAGCTGTTTTCACTGGTGTATTCAAAGGACTGCTGGCACCTACACTGTGATTCTGTAGCACCCCCAAATTTAAGAGCACTGAGCACTTCCATGGGATGGAAACACCATCCCAACACATCAGAGGCAACAAATATCCAGCTCCACAGAAATGTGGGGGAGCCCATTCCCTGCCTCAGGACAGCCCTGTAAGCTCTGACAGATGTGCCAAAGCTCACTTTGAGTGCTCTGAGCCTTCCACCATCCCTGCTGAGTGTGAACCTCCCTACAAACAACTCCTGCCAGAATTCTGGGAATTTTACAGCTCCCAGAGCTCCTGGGCAAGTTCTGCTGGGAGCGAAGGGGGCTGAGGTGGCAGAGAGCAGCTTTTGTTAGGATTTGGAGATGGCAGCAAGCTTATACCTGCAAACTAATTTAATCCCCCCAGGATTCATCCCGAGTATTTCTGACACCGCTATCAACGCCCGGGCTCTCTGTTGAGGTAATGGAGAATGCAAAGAGATCCACAACATCCACATCAGGTGCCTAAAATTAGATCCTGTGAACTTTTCCTCTCTAAGCTGGTTGGGCATTGCTGCTCTGGTTAAAAGCCAAACCTGAAAACACGGAATTATTCGATAGTTCACCCAGGAGAGAAGGAATTTGCAGCTGCAGCTGTTGCTCAGGACCAACACTAAGGAGCTGTGGTCAGCACCTCTCTCATCCTCCCGAGCTGCTCAGAGCATTTTGCCCCAAACCCACTCCTCAGACACACACTGAACAAGGAGCCAAACACTCACAGCTCTCCAACAGCACCTGAAAAGGCTGCTCCAGCTTCCAGGGGATTGTAACTTAGAATTGTCCAAGTATGTAATGGACAACGCAGCAGCCCAGCACACAGGCTGAACAATGCCTGCCTGCAAACCTGGCTCCTGTCCTGCTCCCTGGAGAGGAGGCTGAATGCACAGCCCATTTTCCATGAGCCATCCTGGGACCAAAGCAGGAACTGCTGTAAGGCCCGGGGAAGTCTCTGCAGAGGCTCCTGCTTTGAGAGGAAATGGCTGGACCGGCCTGCAGGCAGATGGCTGGCACAGACTGGCAGGGGACTGCCAGGGGGAACTGAGCACAGGCAGTGTTTCTGTGATCACACTCAAAGCTGACACACCTTTCCCTCCAACATGTTATCCTACAAAGCTGCAGTTGCCCTGTGGCTGCCCAGAGCTGTGGGAGACACTGTGGTGGGAAGCAGGCAGAGTGTGCAGAGAATTCAGCACAGGTTATGTGCTCCTAAATCAACTCAGAGAGCAGGCACTGGGATGTCCCTGGGATGCTGTGCTGAACTGTGTGACACCACATCAGAGGGAACACAACTCTCTTTGCAGCAGGCAGGGACAACACACCATTCTGAGGGACCACAGGTGACAAACGTGGGCAGTGGAGAACAGCAAGGAACCGCCACTTCAGAGTGCCTCAGGAAAGACTCCTCAAATAAAAAACATAATAGGAGCAAATAAGATCAGTGAAAAAAACAGAGAGCCCCACGAGAGGGAAGAGATTATCAAAGAAAATGAGGCAATTTAGAGACCACCACCTGCTGAAGAGCAAATAATAGAAAAAATGTTTAAAAAGCAAAAGCCTATTGGAGCTTAACAAGTTCCAGACACACGGGGCCTGAGAACTGCTTGTCACTGATCTGCAGTAATGGCACTTCCCAAACATTGCCACGGATGTGCAGCTGCATGGGAAGGCTCTGGGTGGGCACAGGGGTGAGAGGCAGCTCTGCAGCTGGGATGGCTGCAGGCACACAGCAGCACACACAGGGAGCTGCTGGCAGCACCCTGCTCCCCACACACCCTTCCCAGCTCCTGCTGCTGGGCAGGCAGTGCTGCACTCTCAGCCACTGCAGGTTCTCCAGCACCCAGTGCTGCTCCCCAGCCTGCCCCTCTCCCTGCACAGGTCTCTGATTTCTCCCAGGTGAAGGAGGGCTGTCCCCGAGGGCTGCCAGAGGCACAAGGGTCACCTGCAGTGGGAGGGATGCACTGCTGCTGCTGCCAGTGCTCCTAAAATGCTGTTTCTTTAACAGCTGATAGAAATCACAACTGTACTGAAACTGAGCCAAACTTTACAGCTACCAATAACCACCTGACATTATACATGTACATACAAGTTACTCAAAATCACCTGTGTTTCAGAATATGCCTCCCTATACACTCAATTCTTACATTTCCACTTTTAAGATTTCTTTAAAGAGTTAACACAGGAGTGAAGTGTACCAAAAATGAGGAGAATAAACCAAAGGGGTACAGATTTGCCCAGACCAAACTTCTCTCAGCTTACACGGCCAAACTCTCTGCCAACCCAAAATATCCCTAAGGTCTAATGATTTTTTTTTTATGCCAGGGATGGCACAGCACCCTCAGGGAGGGCACAGCACCCCAGAGCTCCAGCCCATGGCAGATCCTGAGGGTCATTCTCTCATTTAGCTAAACTTGTGTTTTCCCCTCAAGGGAACCAGACTGTACCTGACACTGGAAGTTCTCTGAACGGTACCCTAAAAAACAAGGTACCTGTCTTCCCTGAGTTTGGGGAGCAGGGAGCTGCCTGGACATGTCAGTGCAATGAGGGCAAGAGCAGCACAAAGGGAGCACAGCAAACCAGAGCTCAGTCACACAGATGTGCTCCCCTCCTGCCTGCAGAGCTTGCCCTACCTTCCTACAAGCCATGAGAAATTATGGAGGCTGTTTCTAAGATTCGTGACATAATCCAGTATTCTTTGTGCAAATCTACTGCCTCAGTATTATTTTTTAACCTTTGGAAGACTAATTCCAAAAAAGCTTTCACCTACTAGAAGTATATTTAATTCATGCTATTGTCAGTTTTTTCTAAGTAGCTCATTGTGATGGGTTTGGGTGTACTTCTATCAGGAATTCGTAAGTCTTAACATGATAAGAAAATCAAATTCTTCTTTCAGTTGCAGATTTTGTACCTTCCCATCCTTTAAAAAAACAGTGGGCTTTGTACTTTTCGTGAGGCTTTTCCCTTCTGCAGGGACAAATCCAGTGGATCCCACTGCTCACACAGGAAGACTTGCACTATTTCCTGCATTCCCACTACTCAAATTGTTTTGCATACTCAGCAATTGACACTCACTGCTTATTCAAACTCTTCACCATTCATAAGCTACATCTTACCAAAGCTTCATATTTCATCAAAATATAATGATGGAATCCCAGCCTGATTTGGGTGGGAAGGGACCTTAAAGCCCATTCATGGGCAGGGACACCTCCAGGCTGCTCCTTGGGCACTGCCAGGGATCCAGGGGCAGCCTCAGCAAATCTGGGCAGCTCTGAGCTTTCAGGGAGGGCAAGAGGCATCTGAAGCCCTGCTCATGGCAAAGCACTTCTTTCAAGGAAAAACCCAACCCAAAGCCAGCTCCCAGCCCACCTTCAGAGGCACCTCCAGGCACAACCAGTGATTCACAGGGACAGCCAACAGCACACAGCTCTGGAGCTGTGAGCCCCCTATTTCCAGCTCTTACAGAAAAAAGACAATATTAAAGCTTAGAGCTAACAACCAATTCTGCAACTGCCTTCATGCAACAGACCCAGATGTCACAGAGCTGCACCTCTACTGCAAGGTCCTTTAAAACACAGAATCATGCCAGAATTTCCTTTAAGAACATAAGAACAGGCCAAGTGAATTCCTAAGCCACATGAGAACATCTCAAACCACTGATTTGTAAAGATAGTTTCTAAACGACCCTTCTAAAGCACCTGTAGCTGCACTCAGGATTACAGGCTAATATACTCTTATTAGATTGTGGTTGTCTTTGCTCCTTGTGTTCTGCTTCCTGGCAAACTGCTGAGGTGTCTGACCCAGCACCTACCAGGCAGCAAAAGCAGGAGACTTGGCTGAAGTGATGGCAACAAGGGATCTCTGTTTGGCAGGGCACTCAATCAATACCAGTCACTACCTGGAGAATTTAAATAAAAAAGTTTATTTCTTGGATCATTACCTGGAGGTATAGAACTGCATCCAGAAGTGGTCATGGATTAGATGCAGAACATCTGGCTCATGGGTATTTGGGTATATCTGTGCATTACTTAATAAGCAGATTTATATTTTACTCCCCCCCCCCCCAAAAAAAGCCTTCCAAAACAGGACAATTTTGAGCATGCAAAACAAATTCAAGACTGAAATCATGGAAGGGATAATGTCTTTGGCAGCATCTGTATTCTCTATTTGTAGAAAGGTCTTTCTACAAAAAAAGCAACCCAAGAATTACAAGTTCCATGGGCAATTGGTGCACATTTTGGAGTCACGTGGTTAACGCTAAATCAAAATTAAAACACAATCTTTAATTAGCTTTGTTTTTAAATTATTATTGTCGCCATCCCTAATACTAAATCTTCTACTCAATCTCTGTTTTATCCTCCAGTCCTCTTCCTTGAACCCAACTAAACTTTTCCATTCTAGAAAAGTTGTATCCAATCCTTTACAAAATCCATATTCAATAAGTGATGGATTATCCTGGTGTTTCAGAAACAGCCCCACTGAACAGTGCCCTTCTCTTTGCTGACACAGAGCCTGAACAGAGGTCAGGGATTAGTCACTGAGGAAAGGCAACGCAGGACAAGACAAAGAGGAGACAGTGATTTTCTGTATTAATGACCCAGTTAGGGAAATCCAGCTGCCAGTCTGATACAGCCACTTGTCCCAGTGTTTGTGTTACAGCCAGACACCTACAGAATATGGAATGTATGTCAGAACTGCACTGCAAAAGAAAGGGTTTTCTGCCAATGTTGCCTGGGAGCAGTTTCAACTCCTGAATAAACCTCTAAGAAAACCCAGCAAAACACTCTGCATGGACTAGGCTGGACAGCAGCTTCATGGTGTCCTTCTCCTCTAGAAATCTGATTTTTCATGAAACAGAGCGAAGACTGACAGCAGCAGCAAGCTTCCACCATCTCAAAAATCTGTGTGCAATTTGAAGGCTGTTTTAAGGCAACAACAGCCCATCAAGCACGTTTAGATGTGCAGTTTGGGAAGAGAGGATTTAAAAGATGGTAATGAGTAAACATGACCCTAACTGAGGCCCAAAATCTAGCAATGTATTTGTACTCTTACTAATGAATTCAATTTGGGCAATTATTAGCAAATAAATAGCCTGGTTTTTATACTTATTTCCAGTTTCAAGGCAAAATGTAACAAGAGGAGAAAGGCCACCAATCAAAATAAAAACAATAAGTCCCAAAGCCTGTAAACAGTTCTGGTATTCCCATAGGGAAATGAAACTCTGATGGTAGATTTGCAAAACCAGGTGCTGAATGATTCCTGCAGCTTTCCTGCTCTGTGCAAATCCACACTGCTCAGGAGTTCCCTGGGGAGCAAGGTGTCCCAGGATTACATCCTTTACTCATGGATAACTGACTTGGTCACACAGGTGACAGATACAAGGAAAAAAGAACCATTTAAACAAACATCAAAGCTACTTATATACATTTCTGCAAGAATTCTGGGAACTTCAGAGCAAGCTACAAAATACACAGAGGGGGGAAAAAGGAAGAAAACAACTGAGTAAGTCTAGTTTCTCCAGCAGTTTCCAGTCTATCCCTCCCATGGCCATTATTTTAAATGGAATGCCAAACAAGTGGCATGAAAATGAAAACACTGTCAGCACAATTTCCTTGTAGCAGACAGCAAGGAAAAATATTTACTGCATCCAGTAACAAAAATAAAATCCCAAACCCAAGCTGAGCACACACGGCCCTGCAAGTCAATTTACACTTTAGAAAGGAGCACTGCCAGCCTGGACAGTTAGAATACAGAAAATTTAGGGGAAAAAAAAAAGAACTTTCTCATCAGAGTCAAGCAAAACTCCGTCCTGGTTCTGCACACTACAGAAAAAACTTTTCCCAGTTAAAACATTTCTTGTTTTCTAGCCTGTCCAAAACACGCCACACTTGGAAAGCTTCAGAGAAATGTGAAGGTGTGCCCTTTTTCCCTGCTTAATATCCCTATTTATAGCTCCCAAACGTTAACAAGTGGGAATCAAATCCCTCCACAGCTGCAGGAACCCTTTAAACTGCACTTTTCAATGCAGCACAAATGACAGAGCTGCACTCTCTGTGCGTCAGAGCGAAACTTGACAAGCCTGACAGACTCCACTGGTGTTTCTTTTTTCCCTCTCTCTGTACTGTATCACTGTTGTTATCTTTTATCCCAAGCCCAGAACTGGAGACAGTTATCCTAAGGCC
>JAHLSL010000018.1:684416-704661 GCA_025920805.1 Petroica traversi
CCAGGGATCCAGGGGCAGCCCCAGCAAATCTGGGCACCCTGTGCCAGCTCAGGGTGGCACTTGGGCTCCAAAGGAAACGTGGGCCAGGCTGGGTGACAGGGACAAGCTGCCCTCCAGAGCAGCCCGGCTGGGAGCTCTGGGTTCCCCACCCTCAGGGCTGCAGGGCTGGGCTGGGGCTGCTGTGAGAGCTGCAGGAAGGGCAGAGGCAGCTCAGGCCTCATCCCCAGCCCAAACCTCTGCTGCAAACCCATCCATCTCAGCAATTCCAAAGCTTTAGGAACAGGCAGGGGCTGCCACCTCACACCAGGCCTTTATTTACCTGCAATGGAACACCAAATTGCAATTACCTCCATCTGAGCTGCGATGGGATGAGGGGATGGTGTGCAGGAAGCAGCAGGGATGTGTGGCTGTATTATAATTACTGTAATTGCTGCTCAGGAGGAACGTGATGAACCTCAGGCATTTGGCTGTAAGGGGACTGTCTGTTCCCCTTACATCAAAAACTTTCCTGCCCCATTTGTCTGGCCCAGCTACTCCAGCCTCACCCCAGAGTGCAATCCCCTCAGTTCCATGGGGGAATTGCTCCAGCCTTCTCCTCTCACTGAATTTAAGAGTTTTCCTGGCCTCCAGAGGTTTATAAGCAGCTGCAGATTCTCCCTGCACGGCAGCATTTCTGTCCTGCATTTGCCTCTGTACAAACTTTGCCAGTATTATCCTCTTACAGACACCTCTGAAGTGGGGACACATCAGAACCAGCTTTTTACACAAACTGGGTGCATTTTAAGGACTTTGTGGTACCACAGCAAAGAGTTTTCCTTGCTGTGATTGTGAGCTGGCAGCAAAAGGTGTTCACCCAAAAGCAGTGCCCAGAACCTCGCAGTGAAACCCTGTTATTCCTCTCAGACATCACAGGATTCAATAGTGGAAAACTCTTTTCAGAATTACTACAGTAAGGATTTCATGTTATACAGGAAGCCCTGAAATAATTGCTCTGGACCAGCTTTAAATGTCAGTACTAAACCAAGCACAAAAAGCCTTCCCAGAAAAGGTGTTGGATAACTCGTGGAGCAGCAACACGAGTGAGGAACACGAGCTCTGGCTCCTGGAAAATCTCCCTGTGAGCAGATATTAGCAATATCGACCAGCACAGCCACGCTGGCTGGGTATCAAATTAGAGCCACCCAGATTACTGAGCTCAGGCTTGAGGAGGCACAGAAAAAGCCAAGGAAAGGTCAGATCTCCAGAAACCTTCTTCCCACGGCAGCTGTGGAGCTCCTGGCCCTGCACGGCCCCATTAAACACCCAAAGGGATCCAGGAGCTTCTCTGGGGCTGCCCACCCTCCCAGGGAACAATTCCTGCCCCAAATCCCATCCATCGCTGCCCTCTGGCACTGGGATCCATTCCTGGCAATCCATGAAATATGAATAAACTCCATTGTGCAGAAATGGGCAGATACACCTGAGAGAACACCTTTATTTTGGGAACAGAGCTGCCACTCCCACCCTGGGGATCACAGCTGCTGTCCCCCTTCCCTGCCAGCTCCGGGAGTGACATCTGCACCAGACAGCTGGGGAATTTCAACCCAATTACCTGGGCCTGCACAAAGGGGCATTGTCATTAAGGGATGGATTGATGGCCTTCAAAGTGTTCCAAGCGACATTGAAAACTTCAACAGCTTTGTCTCCAGCACAAACCAAACAACCAAACACAAACTCCAGCCCCTCCCAAATTCCCCCGTTCTGAGCGTGCACTGCAGACTTCAGACTGAAAAATTGGGAGATTTGCCTTTTTAACTGAAGTGTTGTTTTAACGTTGGGTCGCAATGCTGAGACTGGGACCAGAGTTCCTGAATCGCAGCCCCACTGAGGGACGTGGTTCCTTTACCAAACTCGTCCTCCCTGAGGCTCTGCCCTCGCTGGGCTCAGGGGACAGGGTGGCACTGCCCCAGCACACCCCGAGCACAAACACCCCGGGGCCTCTCTGTGTCCCCAGCACACAAACACAGCTTGGCCCCGATGCTTTGCCCACACTTTCCTGTCCCATGCTGCATTTTAAACCTGGAATTTTGAATTCCAACCTCACTTTTTCCATTGTGAGCCCTCTCACTGCCACGAGGATGTCCCCGTGTCCCTGATGACACGTGCCATGCCCTGCAGAGGGGTTTGACACTGCCCCTGACTCCTGACAGAGAAGGGAAGCTGCTCCTCATCCTCCTCAGGTGGCAGCTCTGGAGCCCTGAACTCAGTGCCAGGGGAGAATTCCAGCTCTCCAGGGAGCACCTCTTCCTAAACCACAGGAACCTGGAATGGTTTGGGTGGGAAAGGACCTTAAAGATCACCCATTCCACCCCTGCCATGGCAGGGACACCTCCCTCTGTCCCAGGCTGCTCCAGGGACACCGACAGGGATCCCGGGCAGCCTCCACCACTCCCACACGTGTCGGTGTTTGGGTACAAAATGAGTTTTTGGGGCTGGCCACAGAACTGGGCTCTGTGAGATGTTGCTGAGGCTGTGCTGAGCAACAGTTCCCTGGAAAAATCTGCTGTTCAGGGGAGCTCCTCCAGTGCATCCTTCCAGGAATGCTTTATTCCTGAGATCCAAGCTCCCAGTTTGGATGCCACTAAAGGAGGAGAGTTTGAGCTGCTGGCAGCAGTTTTGCTTAATGGCACATTGGGCGGTGTCAGCTTAGCCCATCCCGTTCATTGTTAATGAACTGCCAGCTCCACATTCCTCTGCCTCAAACATCCTGAAATCTTCCCCTGAAAACCAGGATGAGAGAGTTCAGCTTGGTCCTCACAGAAACTTGGAGTGGTTTCAGCTGGAAAATCCCTCCCGGGCCAGGGATCCAAGCGTTCCCCCAGCACTGCCAAGGCAGTGATTGTTCCACCAGCAGGATTAGCTCATTCCAAATGCAGGGCCTTGGGGAGCTCCATGCATTTCTAACATCCAAACCAAAGTGAAGGAGTCCTTCAGAGCACGGCTTCCAATCAGCACAATGCCATTCCTAATTAAACTGATCCGTGACAAATAAATCCCAGGACCACAATTCCTTTAAATAGCACTTGTCACATATCAGGTTTCTCTGATACTCGCTGGGGTTGGAGCACTCAGCCAGGCAGGAACAGCCCTTCAGGTGTCATTAAATCCATCAGGGCATCGTTCAGCACAAAATACCCTTGAGCAACTGGTGCGGCCCCATCACTCAGTGAGGGTCACACCTCAGGAGACAGCTGGAAAAAACCCTGGGCTTTCTGGCCAGGAGGTGAGAGCCAAATCTTCTCAGGAAACCTGTTGTGTTTATGAGGAGATGGTGGGTCCAGGGTGTGTTTGGGTCCTCAGGAACATCTTTAATCAGCAACCCCAGCCAGGGCTGCAGTGAAGGGACTCTGTGCTCACCTGAGCACTGCTGGTCCGGGGCCAGAACTGGGAAATGCGGGTGGAATCCAAAGCTGGGAGCCCTGGGAGGCAGGAGCAGGAGGAGGGGGCAGAGCCAGCCCCACGCTGGGCAGGGACACGTGTGCCATGGGAAGGCAGGACACGGGGACAGCAGGGACAGCTGGACCTGGCTTGGGACCTCGGAGATCACCCAGAGCCACCCCTGGATGGGCAGGGACACCTCCCTCTGTCCCAGGCTGCTCCAGCCCCATCCAGCCTGGCCTTGGGCACTGCCAGAGTCCCTTCCAGCCCACACCAGGCTGGGACTGTGTTTCCTCGTGTCCCCAGGAATGTGACACAGCCCCATCTCTGCTGGAAAGAAATCCTGGGGGCTCTGGAGTCCACGGGCTGACTCACACCAAAGGTGAATCATTTTCCTCTCAGGTAGGGGTTATTTTTAGCAGAATTACTCACTCCAAGTGCTGATGGTTTGTATGAAACTGTAAGGCCTCTAAGTTCAGAACAAAATATTTTCGAAGCCTTGCACAAACACTGTGTTTTCCTACTTTAAAGGCAATTGTCTGAAATTAATTCACATGTGCTCAAAATCCATAAGCAAAGCTTGACAGTTACAAGGATTTAAAGCTGAATTTAAAGGCAACTTTAACAAAATCAGGGAACAGGAAGCATCCATGGGAATTTCCAGGCTATAGAAGTGATTTAATAAATGTGGCTCAAGAGGGCAGTTCTGGGGCCTCTTGTCCTCCCACTCCCCCAATGGCTGTGGTCAGTCAAGGATGAAAATCTCCTGTTTTAGCTGGATTTTCATGGTAGGAGCTGTTGGATCTGATTCCCCCAGTCCTGGCCTTGAAACACCCTAAAAATGCACTGAAAATATCCTAAAACGCACTGAAACTCCCCAATGGACACTTTGAAATGCCACAATAAACACATTAGCCAAGTCCAGCTCTTCAGAAAAGAGCAGCCACCCCAAAAGAAACACTTCCCAGGAAATAAAGCAACAGCAAGGGATCACCTGGATGAAGATTCCCCCATCACCACATCCATTCCCAAGTGCCAAACCCATCCCAGGGCTCGGCTCCACCTCCCATTGCAGCCAAGGAGGGCAGAGCTGTGCGGAGCCTCCTGCAGCTGCAGGGCTCGAGTTTGCTCCTCTCCCTCCTGCCCCTTTGAGCGCCCAACCAACTGGAAGACATTGAATCATTGACTCATTTCAGAGTGGGCAGAGGGGAAAACAAGGAGCCCGAGTCCCCGAGGGGTTTGTGAGCAGATAGGAAACAACGAGCAGAAAAAGCCAGGCGGGAAATCCTGGGGTTCAATGCCTTAAAATTAGTGGCTGAGGATGATTTTAAACATTTTTGTTATCGAGAATAAGCTAAGGGGGAGTTGGTCAGTGTTTTAGATGGTCTCTTCTCTCAGATCTAACAAAATGAGAGCAGGGAATGTTCTCATGTTGTGCCAGGAGAGGTCCAGGCTGGATTTTGGGGAAATTTCTTCACTAAGCAGAGCTCAAGGCCTGGCCCAGCTGCCCAGGGCACATCCAGGACAGGTTTAGGCTTGGCTGAACCTCTCCTGTGCCCAGGGACACCCAGGACAGGTTTAGGCCTGGCTTAAGGCACCTCTGCCAGGCTGTGGGGTCCAGGACAGAGCAAAGAACCCCAGGTTTGGACAAGTCCCCGTGGCAGGGCTGTGTGAAGGCAGCAGGGCTGGCACCAGAAAAGAAAAGCAATTTTAGGACAGAAGTGGGACTTTCTCCCAGCTTTGAGCTCAGTCCAGAGAACGTCCCTGCCTTGAAAAGCCTCCACACATCCACACCTTCACCAGGGCAGCTGGTAATGGCACCTGAGGCCCCACTCTGGCTCTCAACTGTTTCTGACACAAATAATAGAAAATGTCTAACTGAAAAGGATAATCTCCTGTCAGAAAGAGAGCAGCAGGCTCAGCGAACACTTTAAAAGCTTTGGAGATATAAAGATTTATTGTATTTCCCAACAAGCCAGAAGTTTTGATTAAAGGTTAAAAATAGAAAACAGGGATGGAATTAAGTTGTAAAAGATCCCCCTCAAAAAATAATTTTTATACTGTTGCTATGGTTCAAAACGTTTTCATGGCAAATCTTGGTTTTCCTTTTAAAATTGACCAGAATTCATTTTTTAATACAGTCATTTAGAATTATTTTCTAGATTCAGAACAGAATTTGCACAAAAACCAGGAGGGTTTTGCAACATGACACAGAATCACAAAATAACAGAAAAGCCTGGCTGGGAAGGGACCTTAAAGCCCATCCAGGGCCACCTCTGCCATGGACAGGGACACCTCTCTCTGCCCCAGGCTGCTCCCAGCCCATTCCTGGAGGTTCAAGGGTCCATCCCTGCGAGAGGGGACGTGTGGAGCTGCCCCAACACAGCACCTCCATTTGCACTTCTCCTCTCTCACGCCTCATCAGCCTGGGCTGGTGCCAGCCCCCTGGACTGGCAATAATTGGAAATGTGATTTTGGGAGCCATAGGAGCTCCAAAGCTCAGGCCTTGCCTGAACACACTGGGATGCTCTGGGCTGGGTTCATCTCCTGTGGTGCTCCAGGAGAACTGGGCTGTTTTCTTCCCTCAGCACAGGGTTCCAGCACCATCCTGGAACAGCAGAGAGAAGGGAGGAACGGCCTCGAGAGCCCCAGGGGAGGTTCAGGCTGGACAGGAGGAAGGATTTCTGCCTTGGAAGGGGCTGAGGGTGCTGGGGAAGGCCCCTCGGTCACCAGTGGATGTGGAGTTAAATAAGTCCTTGCCTCCTGGCCAGCCCTTGGCAGCAGGCAGTGACCTTATTGAGGTAGCCAGCACCCCAAAACCCACTCATGTTTGTAAGTCCTTTTAATAATGACTGATTCTGTCTGTTATAGAACAAATTATTTATTAATGGACAAGGAAACCAACAGATACCAGACTTAAAACAAACTAACACTACGCAGGTATAAAACAAGAAGAAAAGAGCTACTAGTAAATTCCATACAGTGCATGATAAGGTACCTTTGAGTTACAGACAGTGAGGAAATAGTACAAGCTTAGTATTCAATGTTTCTTACCATCCAATCCTTACTGGGGCACACAGTGAGATCCTTTCCCTCAATTTCTGGAAAAGTAACCACAAACCTGAATCCAGGACTTGGGGAGAAGTCCCTTGCACACCTTTGTGGGGTGATTGGAGAGGCTTCTGCCCCAGTGATAATTCGTGTATCTTTTACAGGGTAAAATGCTCTCTCTCAGACAGCAATTTTTCCTGTATCTCTTCCCACACCTGCTCTCCAGACTGGGATGTTTATCCTTGAGGTTTGAGCCTCCTTGGCACCAGAGATGACCCAGCTGAGCCTTTCCCCCCCCTGGGTTCTCTCTTTCTGCCCCAGTTGTCCGTGGTTCACAGGAAGGGGGTTGGTGTCCTGCCCCACCATCCTGGAGGGGCTGACCCGGAGCAGAGCTGGGGCTGTGGGGTTGGGCTGGAGGGCACAGAGAGCTGAAGGTTGAATTTGATGACCTCAGAGACCTTTCCAAGCTTGACACTTCCATGGTTCTCTGAACTGCCTGCCCAGTGTTTCCTGAAGGTTTGGGGTGCTCGGAGCTCAGCCCAAGCCAGGGCCTCAGGGTGCACACCTCCCCTCTGGCCAGGAGCTCCTTTTCCTGGCATTCCCTGCAGGAAAAGCCAGGATCAGAGCTGGGATGGCCCAGGGCAGCAGGGCAGGGCCCATTGCTCCCAGGACATCTCTCCAAAGCTGCAAACACAGCCTGTTTTCTGCTCAGGCGAGCAAGGAATCCTCACAGGAGAGCCGGGGGAGCCGGGAAATTGCAGATTTTTGTGCGTGGTGTAATTCCCTGGAAGCTTCAGCGAGCTGGAAGTGCCCGACCTTTTGATCTTTGGCAAATAAATGAACAGCCCCGAGGAGGCTGGGGAGCTCTGTGCCCTCAGGGCAGGACAGGGCACCTGAAGGCCTGAGCAGTTCCAGCTTTTTTCTTTTTTTCATTATTTTCCCTTTAAGGAACCAAAACTTGGGGGGAAAATAATGGGTAAGAACACACTTTAAGTGTTGGTCAAAAAACCCCTTCAAATTACATTTGCCCAAAGGTTCCAAGAGGTGGCTTTGCAAGGTGGGAAATTCCATATGAATTTTGTTCAGCTATTAATTAGGACTGGAGGGAGGGGGAGAGGGTTTTTTAGCCATCACTTCTGTTTCCATCAGCCATCTGAAAAAGGTAATTCTGCTTTCAGAGTGGTGCTGAGTGAGGATCTCTCTCCTTCCCAGGAGGTTTCCTCAGAATAAACGAGTTGTGTAAGTGCTCCTGCCTCCCCTCCAGACCTGTTTCAAGCTTCTAATCTGACATCTAATACTGATTGCTCCCTCTTCCCTTCTCACGCGTTTGAATTCGTTCCAGATATAAAAGGAGATGGAAATTAAAAAAAAAAAAAAAACCCAAAGCAGCCTGGTTCTGTCTAGTCAGTTCTAGGAATTACCTGAAACGTAACTCTGGCTGTGTCTGCAGGACTGAGGATGTGTTTGAAGTGGGAAGTGCTGGGAAAGCCATTTTCCCAAACCCAAACCCTGTATCCACTGGGATCATCCCCTCCTGCCCCACTGGCACTGCAAACAGAATAAAACCTGAGACAGAAATTCAAACTGAGAGCCTGGAAAGGGAATTGTTGCTTTCAAAAATTCCCAGGGAGCAGCTCACCCGGAAATAAATAACAAATATCAGCTTTTCTCCCATCCAAGGCTTCTCAGGCAAGGCTTTGTGCTTCAAAGCCACCACAGAATGAAGGGAATGGGCCGAGGAAGGGCAGGGTCAGCAGCAGAGCTCACACCAGCCCTGGAGACCCCCAGGCAATCAGCAGGGTCAGCCTTCCCTCCCTCTGGGCCCAACGGGGAAAATCCAAGTCATGGGATTAGCTCAACACCCTCAGTTTGAAAGGAAAAGCCAGATGGGAATGTGGCCTGAGCCTTCTGTGAGTGCTGCTGTCCCACCGTGACTCTGGCACATCAAACCTGGGCAAAGAACGTCCTCACTGATGGGGATGGGCCAAGAAAAAACAGAGATAAAGTTAAAAAAGACCTGAGACAATGAGAGAAGAAATCACGGGACAGCAAATACAAAATGAGAATTTCCCCCCTCCTGATGATCTTCCCTTCTCCCCTGCACCTGCCTTAGGGACACACACAGAGCTTTTAAACCTCAGCCAGGGCACTCTGGTGCTTAGTCCTGAATTCTTCTTGTGATTATTTAGGTTACAAACAGGGCTACTGATTCCAAACCTGAAGTGCTAAAATTATTCCAAGTCATGCTTGTCCAGCTCCGAAATCCTGAAGTTAATTTTAACCACCGCTTTCAGAAATAGGCTGCCTTGTCCTGACAGATCTATGTGGGCCATATTGTGAGGAGAACTATCAATATTTGAATAAATTTCACATGCAGGCACACTAAAATTATCTTTATATCGATTCAGCAGCAACTGCTCCAGCAGGGACTGGATGAAATGGCCAATAAATTGACAAATCTACAAAACAGAATGGGAGAGCCATAAAAAAACAGAGAGCTGGCTGTTCCTGCCTTCTCCCACTTCCCATTTAATGCACCAAGGCTCTCTCTGAGCAGGAGATGTGGTTATTGCAGTCCCACGGCTCCCCCAGTGCTGCTGCTCCCAGAGCACCTGGACAGAGCTGGGAATGTCCCGGGTTTGTTTTCAGAGCTGGGAATGTCCCGGGTTTGCTGTCAGAGCTGGGAATGTCCCGGGTTTGCTCTGTGAGCTGGGAATGTCCCATCCATTGCTGCCCTCTGGCACTGGGAGCCATTCCCTGTGTCCTGTCCCTCCAGCCCTTGTCCCCAGTCCCTCTCCAGCTCTCCTGGAGCCCCTTTGGGCCCTGCCAGGGGCTCTGAGCTCTCCCTGGAGCTTCTCCTGTCCAGGTGAGCACCCCCAGCTCTCCCAGCCTTTGACTCCCCCAGTTTGGGTTCTCTTGGGGCAGCAGGACGATTTTATAACCTCCATAACCAACGGCAGAGGCCAAGCTCTGAGCACACCCTGGGTGAGCTGAGATGTCCCACCCAGGAGACTTCATCCTGATTTTTATTTATTTATACACTCCAATATTCCTAAATATTTGATTAAAACAAACCTTTGAAGAACAAATCTCTCCATGCTAATAATCTTTAAAATAGCCCAGGCCCCCTGAAATCTGAGCTTCAGGGTGAACAAACAGCACTGCTGCAACCTGTGAAAAGTTAATTTTTTCATGCTGCTGCCTCTTCCGTTTTCCAGCCTTATTTCCACTCCTAATTAAGCAAACTTGAGAGTGATCCAGAAATACAAAGAGGAGCGGTTGAATTTGGAGATATTAAGGGAATTTTAAATGTCTTGCTTTTTGCCTCAAAACTGAATTCAGGTGAGGAAAAAGTAAGCAAGTAAAATATAATTTTTTTTAATCCTCCATGTACCCCTCTATTAACCACAATTACAACACTTCAAAGCGCATTAATTTCCTGCTTTTGAGTTTTCTATAGCAACAGTTTGTTGAAAGGGTTTGATTTTGTTATATTATGCCAATACTGCCCTGGTAGAAATTTCAATCTTTTTAGACAGAAAGAAGTGCAAAAATTACATTAACAACGAGCATAAAGAAATTGAAACTCTCAATGCCTTTAATTTGTGCCATTTTCCTGCGGGTTTTTTTTTAAACCTCTTTTTTTTTTCCTACCAGCTTGATGCTGCCTCTTTAATGCAGGTTGCATTTTCCAGGGAAGCAGAGGACTGGAGGGAGGGAAATCCAGGAGCAGCTTTTATCCCACCCCTGATCCAGAGAGCACAGGGGCTGCAGGGCCAGAGCCCAGGGCACAGGGACAGGGGAAAAGTGGCACAGCCACACCTGGGCTGGGGGATGGATGGATGGATGGATGGATGGATGGATGGAGGGATGGAGGGAGGGATGGATGGAGGGATGGAGGGATGGAGGGATGGATGGATGGATGGATGGATGGATGGACAGGGATGGATGGATGGATGGAGGGATGGAGGGATGGAGGGATGGATGGAGGGATGGAGGGATGGAGGGATGGATGGATGGATGGAGGGATGGATGGATGGACAGGGATGGATGGATGGATGGAGGGATGGATGGATGGATGGATGGATGGATGGAGGGATGGAGGGATGGATGGATGGATGGATGGATGGATGGAGGGATGGAGGGATGGAGGGATGGATGGATGGATGGATGAGGGATGGATGAGGGATGGATGGATGGATGGAGGGATGGATGGAGGGATGGATGGAGGGATGGATGAGGGATGGATGGATGGATGGATGGATGGATGGATGGATGGATGGAGGGATGGATGGATGGATGGAGGGATGGATGGATGATGGATGGATGATGGATGGGGGATCCAGGGCTCCCACCTGCTCAGGTTCCTGGTGGGTTTCAGTGGCCTTGCCCACCTGGACACCTCTTTTCTCCTTCTGTTTCCAGCCCTAGAGCCCCAAACTCAAGAAGGACCTGGAGCTGCTGGAAAGAATCCAGAAGAGGCCACAGAGCTGCTCCAAGGGCTGGAGCCAGGCTGGGAGAGCTGGGAATGTTCACCTGGACAGGAGAAGCTCCAGGGAGAGCTCAGAGCCCCTGGCAGAGCCTGAAGGGGCTCCAGGAGAGCTGGAGAGGGACTGGGGACAAGGGATGCAGGGACAGGACACAGGGAATGGATCCCAGTGCCAGAGGGCAGCAATGGATGGGATTTGGGGCAGGAATTGCTCCCTGGGAGGGTGGGCAGGCCCTGGCACAGGGTGCCCAGATTTGCTGGGGCTGCCCCTGGATCCCTGGCAGTGCCCAAGGCCAGGCTGGACATTGGGGCTGGAGCAGCCTGGGACAGTGGGAGGTGTCCCTGCCATGGCAGGGCTGGCTCTGGGTGGGATTTGGGGTCCTTTCAAACCCAAACCAGTCTGGCACTCTGTGGCTTTTCTCCCTCTCTGCCGAAGCTCACTGTGACAGGAGGGACAGCAGGGACCAGAAGAGCCCTGGGAACCAACCCAGACCTGCAGCTCTCAGTGCCCCATAACTCAGCAGAATAATTGGCAATGACTTCTGCTTAACCACTTCTCCTAAGACAAGTTGGAAAAAAATTCAATAAAACTTGTGTTAAGCCGATTCCACGCTGCAGTACAAACAAAGAGTGGAGCAGCCTAATCCTCTTACACCAGGGAACAGGCTCCTAAAGTCATTATTTAATAAGATTAAATACTGCAGGTCATGAAATTAATTTCTACAACTGCCATGGTTTAAAAACTACGTGTCTGCAGAGTGGGATGGATTCATTTCCTCAGGAGAGGCAAAGGTGGCT
The DNA here is from genome assembly GCA_025920805.1 of Petroica traversi. Lineage (NCBI taxonomy): Eukaryota > Metazoa > Chordata > Aves > Passeriformes > Petroicidae > Petroica > Petroica traversi. The sequence goes on from JAHLSL010000018.1 coordinate 696,172, forward strand.
GCCCCTGGAGCCCTGGCAGGGTCCCAGGCCAGGCTGGACAGGGCTTGGAGCAGCCTGGGACAGTGGGAGGTGCCCCTGTCCCTGTCCCTGTCACTGAAACCTCCTCTTTGAACACCAACATTCACTTTAAATTGTTTAAAAGTTATTTTAAAAAATCCCTTTCAGGCGCAGAGCTCCCGACCTCCCTCCCAGCCACACTGATTTCACCAAAAAGGGGTAAAGGAAAGGCCTGGACTTCATGAGGCCTTTTCTCTTCTTTGCCAAAGCCTCACTTAAAATTATTATTCCTTGCCCCAGTTTGCCAAACTGTGCTCGTGAGGCCTGAAGAGGGAGGGAAGGGAGATAAAGACACCCATCAGCAACTCGTGAAACTTCTGATACTGGGTTAGATCCTTTGAATCCAGAAAGAGCAAAGGTGTTTCTTACATTAAAAAGGAAGAGATTATTATTATTATTATTATTATTATTATTATTATTATTATTATTATTATAATATTTTATTATATTTTTAAAAATATAAATATATAATTAAATATATAAACAAAGCCCTGCTTACAATATCTCTATTTGCATTTGGAGACATTAATCCTCATCCTAACCTCTAAAACTGTGCCCCTAACTAAGCCTAAGCCTGACCAAAGCTCTCAGGTGCTCTTACCTGGGGGAACAGCACCCACACCTGGGCTGCTGCTGTGTCCATGCCTTGGAATCAGGGAATTGTGAGGTTGGAAAAGCCCTCTCAGACCATCAAATCCAACCGTTCCCCGCAGGGCCAAGGCCACCACTGCCCCCTGCCCCCAAGTGTCACACTCACAGGGCTTTGGAATCCCCCCAGGGATGGGGACTCACCCCTGCCCTGGGCAGCTCCTTCCATGGAGAAACAACTCCAAACACCCAACCCAGTCCTGTCCTAGCCCCACGTGAGGCCGTGTCCATCCTCTAAGCCACCCCAAAGGGAAATCCAGCATCTCCTCAATTAAAACCATCACTCATGGCTGGGGCACTGTGCGCAGAGAGCAGGAGCTGCACACACACAGAGGATTCTCACCACTGGCATTTTCTGAAGCGATATTTCAACAAAAGGCAAAATCCTTCCATCACCTCCAGGAAACGCCAGCTTGCAGAGAAATAAATATCTCTTTTGTATCAAAGCCATCCCCAATCCCTTTGATAAATCTCACCACTGTGCAGTTGAAACAACCCCACGAAGGGCTGCAAGAATCATCGAAATGCATCTGAACAACTCTGTTTATTTTGTATTCCGGAGCGCGTCGCGCCAACCCGCAGAGCTCCTCCATTAGTCTTTAAAAATAGTATTAAAGGACATTTCCGTCTATTTAAATTATGTCTATTTTCATTTAAATGAGTTGCTAAATAACAAGCTCCACGCCAGCATTGTGCTGGAGTGTGTCACTGCGAGAAACACACTTCAAACAAAACAAATTAGGGAACCTGGAAATTGCTACAGCAGAGCAAGGACATATTTTTGGGCAAAAGTAAACAGAGAACAACGGCAAGTCATCAAAAATATGGTAATGAACCCCCCGTGCTCCGTGCGTGAGGAGCGGCACATATGGAGCAGCTCACGGCACTCCCGCGAGGGCTTTATTTATAAAACAATGCACAAGACTGGCGCTCCCTCCCCGAATGGAGAGGGACTCATGACCTCCCCTGGGCGGGCTCCTCATCCCCGGCTCTGCGCTGGGAATTCCTGCCCTGGAGCAGGACAGTGGGAGCAGTCCCGGCCAGAACATCCCACATGCACCCAGAAAATCCCCCCAAAACAGGGACAGCATCCCTGGGACAGTGTTCCTGGGACAGAATTCCTGGGACAGCTCGGGGCTTCCATCCCATCCACATCCAGCACTCGGGAAAGCATTCCTGGGACAGCCCGGGACTCCATTCCATCCCAGTCACATCCAGCACCCGGGAAAGCATCCCTGGGACAGCATCCCTGGGACAGCACCCCTGGGACAGCCCGGGACTCCCATCCCATCCACATCCATCCAGCACCCGGGACAGATTTCCTGGGACTGCCTGGGATTCCCATCCCATCCAAATCCAGGACCCGGGACAGCATTCCAGGCAGTCCAGGGCTCTCATCCCATCCCATCCACATCCAGCACCCGGGACAGAACTCCTGGGACAGCCCGGGATTTCCATCCCATCCCATCCCATCCCATCCCATCCCATCCCCAATCCCATCCCATCCCATCCCATCCCATCCCATCCCATCCCATCCCATCCCATCCCATCCCATCCCATCCCATCCCATCCCATCCCATCCACATCTATCACCTGGGAAAGGCTTCCGGGCTGCCAGCTCTGCCCGGTGCAAAGCCAGGGCTCCAAGGGGCCCAGCAGGGCTCCCCCAGCAGGCTCAGGGACAGGATGGACATTTCTCCCACAGCTCTCCACCCTGGGGGTGTGGGATTTACCGGAGGAATAAAATGGGAGCAACAAACCCAAAGGATGTTGGCACTAAAGCTGGGACTCAGAGCTCGCCTCCTGTGCTGTCCTCACGTGCTCTTTGTAAGAAACACTGAGATTGATCTCTGTGGGATTCAGATCTCATGGGAATAAAGGCTGGCTCTACTGGTGAGAATCAGAGATTTATGGAACTGCAGAATTGGGGAATCTCAGACTGCTTCGGGTTGGGAAGGGACCCCAAATCCCACCCAGAGCCACCCCTGGGACACCTCCCACTGTCCCAGGCTGCTCCAGCCCCAATGTCCAGCCTGGCCTTGGGCACTGCCAGGGATCCAGGGGCAGCCCCAGCAAATCTGGGCACCCTGTGCCAGGGCCTGCCCACCCTCCCAGGGAGGAATTTCCACTTAACCAAAGTTAAAGAATTATCAAAGTTTGGCTTGAACCAAACACAGGAATTTGTGTTCCATTACACACCAGGAATTTGTTCATTACCAAACACTCCGAGAGCACGTTGGAGAAGAAATGCTTCATGTGAGACACCATCAAACCACAAATCAAACCCCAGCACTGGAAACATCCCGGGAAATGTGCCTGGAATTCCAAGCTTCCAGAGGACAAGCTTCTGGAATTCCAAGCTTCCAGAGGACAAGCTTCCAAGCACATCCGCCCCCAGCACGAGGAGGCCGTGACTCTGCTGGCTGCCACTGCCACTTGCCTTTCCATCACTGCCAAATCCATGCAGCTCCTCGTGTTTTGCAGCAAGCTGAGGCCAGGGTCTTATTCAGCCACCTACTACGTGTTGCTTGGATATGGATTATTATTTCCCGAGCAGGATGTGGGATATTTTATTTCTGTACCAACGGATCTTGCTCACACGCAATCATTTGCATTCTTAAGAAGCCAACCCAGTCTGCTTTGTAACTCCTGTGAGCCCAGAAAAAGCATCCCCCCACTCCCTCTGTCTTGGGAACGGAATTTTCACAGCACACTAAGTATCTTCTGATTAGAATTTTGTTTTTTTTAAAAAAAAATGCAGCTTTGACACGCCAAGGCACATTAGGCAAGACAAGGAACAAAGTGACACAGTAACAATGAGCACCATAAATAATTAATAAATGGAAATACAGGAACTGAGAGCAGGGATCAGAGCATATGTGAATATTTGGGCTCAGTACAACAAAAAAAGTAACTCACACATAAAAACACCTTCTACCATGGCTGAAAAGCTGCCCCTCTCCCCTGGCACTCGGGAATGGCTTCTAAAAACTGGAAAGATTTGGGTCTTTTTGTTGATATATTTGCAAAGGAATAAATCCATCTTCTGTAAACGGGAAGTGGAGGAAGTTTTCTCAATATAGGCAATTTGCATACATATTTACCCCCTAGAATATTGCCAGCTCCAATGAGATGTAAAAAAATAACTCAGTGTATACATTTGGTGCCCGAGCCATGCCACAAATCATGTGCACTTAATTCAACAGGGCCATAAACCCCAGAACTACAGGAGTAATCAAGAACCTACTTAACCTTTCTCCAGCAGCACTGCGAAAAGTTGGTGTGAAATATGTGACAATCCCCTAAAATTATAACGAAAGGGCAGCGAGCAAGGTGTGCTGTAAAACACAATCGGCATGAAGGCAGGAAAATTCCGGGGAAATGGAAGAAGAATTAGTTCTGGAGTCACGCTCAGTAATAGCTGATGTATGCTCACAATAAAATGAGATGCAGAATGCAAAACGCCTCCAAAATCCAAGCATAATTTCAACAGAATTCAGCCAGCAGGGCTAAGAGTTACAGGATTCTTGTGAGCTGGAGAAAAAGAGAAATGAAACTGCAACACAGAGTCCCAGAATCCTTCAGGCTGGAAAACAACTCCAGATCACCCAGCCCCAGCTGTGCCCATCCCCTCCTTGTCCCCAGCTCTGGGTGCCACCTCCAGCAGTTCCTGGGCACCTCCAGGGATGGGCACCCCAAAGCTCCCTGGGCACTTCCTGAGCACCCTTTCCATGGGGAAATTCCAGTTGAAAGGTTTTTTAAACACAAGGTCATAAAATTCCATCTCAAGGCTCAGGAATCTTCTGTAAGATTGACGGAATTCAGGACAGAATTCCATCAATCCAGGGCAGTTGGGAGGGGTTTTCCTGCAGATCTGACCTTGGTTCAGTCAGATATGGAAGTTGTGATGGACACAGACACATTTCAATCCTTATGAATACATATATATATATATATATATATATATATATATTTAATATCTTTATATCTGGATTCTTGCAGAAAGCTCAGAAGTTTTAATTTCTCCAAGATAACCCGGAGCCAGGTGCAGACCTCCCCCACACAAAGTCCTGCAGGCTTTCACCAGCAGCGTGGTGCTGCCCCTGCATGCACTTTTAAAATAAAGAAATAATACAATATTAAAAGCTTCAGCTCCTCAAAGTCAGACCTCGAATCCACACTTAGAAAATTAAATAGTTTGCCTGATCACAGAAGTCCCAGCTGGTGAATAATTTCTGTCAGCTCGCACGTCTCTTTTGTGGAAGGGGAGAATTGAAACATTCACAGGTATTTGTAAAGTGAAATACAGATTTACCTCAAGAAAATCCATGCACAGCGTGGCTGGAGGTGGCACTTTGAGGTAATTACTGCAATTTCTTCTGCAATTTCACAGCCAGGCCAGGGAACCTGGGCATTATTTGCTACATTTAATGTGGGAAATGTGTCCTGCTGGCAGAGCTGTGGGGTTTGGGGACAATCCTGCAGCCCAGGGCTGAGATCCCAGAGCATCCCTGAGCATCCCTGAGCATCCCTGAGCATCCCTGAGCATCCCAGAGCTCCCCTGAGCATCCCTGAGCATCTCTGAGCATCCCAGAGCATCCCTGAGCATCCCTGAGCACCCCAGAGCACCCCTGAGCACCCCTGAGCATCCCTGACCATCTCTGAGCATCCCTGAGCACCCCTGACCATCCCAGAGCACCCCTGAGCACCCCTGAGCATCCCTGAGCATCCCAGAGCATCACTGAGCACCCCAGAGCACCCCTGAGCATCCCTGACCATCCCTGACCATCCCAGAGCTCCCCTGAGCACCCCTGAGCATCCCTGAGCATCCCTGAGCATCCCTGAGCATCCCAGAGCTCCCCTGAGCACCCCTGAGCATCCCAGAGCATCCCAGAGCATCCCTGATCATCCTTGAGCATCCCTGAGCATCTCTGAGCACCCCAGAGCATCCCTGACCATCCCTGACCATCCCAGAGCTCCCCTGACCATCCCTGAGCATCCCAGAGCTCCCCTGAGTACCCCAGAGCACCCCAGTCCCACTGCCAGGATGAGAGCCCTTTGCCATGGAAGTGAGGAACGGGAAAAGCCACGCTCAGGACACACCTGCCCGTGAGGTTTTGCTCCCAAGCTCTCAGCCATGGGATCACAGAATATCCTGAGCTGGAAGGAGCCACAGGGATCATCCAGGCCCTGCTCCTGTCACTTATCTGAGCCAATTCACTGTGACATGTGGGCTGTACAATGACAGAAAAGAGTTTAAAAACCAAATAACTCCTGGCCTGGTGTTTGTGTCTCCTCTCCGAGATCCTTCTCTTCTGAGAAGTCTTTTAATTTCCCAGCCTTTCAGGTTTTATCTCTGCAAATATCTTCCAAACCTTGAACGGCAACAATTAAAATGTACTCGTTAAAAGCAACGTTAGCTACAAAAAAGAAGCAGGAAAGGTCAGGGATGAGGAACTGGTGCAGACTCCCCCGGAGCAGGTAAGGAGCTGTTTTGACAGGAGGCTTCATGTGAGCTAAATAATGCCTTCAGTTCTTGTGCTGGGTACAAATGGAGCCGTGCAGAGCTGGAGTCTGGAGGTGGGTGGCTTTGGGCTGTGATTTTAATTAAGTGCTCATCCCTGTAAGCAATATTTGGTATTTCTCTGCTGTTCAAAGGCAGATTTGGGGGGTTCTGCTGCCATGCCAACCCTGCTGCATGAAGGCACCAAGCAGGGCTGAGCACAAACCGGGCAAGGAAAACCTGGAAGGAAAACCTCCTGTGGGTGACCATCCCTGGGTGCTGTCCCTGGGCATCGTTTTGGGGTGGGATTCCCTCAGAGCTCTTCAGCCCCAGTGGCTGCAGCACCTCCAGCTCCATCCCCACCCAGCCCAGCGTGGGGGTTCAGGGGAGCAGTGGCAGAAAGGGGTTTGGCCTCCTCTGGGGTTCCTCCAGCAGCAACATTCCCATGGTTTGGGGTGTTCCCAAAGCCAGGAGGAGCCCCCACACCTGTTCAGGGCCAGGAGGAGCCCCCACACCTGCTGAGGGCCAGGAGGAACCCCCACACCTGGTCATGGCCAGAAGGAGCCTCCACACCTGCTGAGGGCCAGGAGGAGCCCCCACACCTTTTGAGAGCCAGGAGGAGCCCCCAAAGCTGCTCAGGGCCAGGAGGAGCCCCCAAAGCTGCTCAGGGCCAGGACCACCTCAGCCTCCCAAAGAGGCAGAACCCTGGGAATCACCCACTGCCACTCATTAATGGAAGGGATCTGGTGGACCCTGAGCTCAATCCATTCCCATCCAAACCTGGCCCTTTTCCAGAGCCGTGTCCTGGCAGAGCAGGGACAGGAGCCCGTGGGACACTGGGCTGTGACAGCCCAGGGCTCAGGGGGCTCTGCCCTCCCGCACAGCCCGGGCTCAATGCACACCTTGAGCAGGAATGAAGGGTTGTCTGCCCAGTTACCCTTCCAGGAGAGGCAGACCCTGCTGTATTTCGCTGCTGTGACCCGTTTTTCCATAAATCCCAGCAGGGGAAGCAGCTCAGGGCAGGGCGAGGGCAAGGCCAAGCTGGGCTCCCCGTGGTGCAGGAATTACCCTGAGAGCAGAGCTGGAAACACCATAAAGAACACGAGTTTTATCATCTCCTATCAGTCCCTGTCAGGGCTATTTCATGATTCCCTTCTCCAGCATCAGGGATAATTCAGCAGGAAAAGGGACTTGAGCTGCTCAGAGCAGGGCAGGAGCTGCCACTGAGGAATAAATGAGTGAATGAATGAATGGATGAATGGATGGATGAATGGATGAATGGATGAATGGATGGATCCAGTGCTCCCCTGCCTCAGCCCAGTGCCCATCTCACCCCCGATAACAAACTGTGACAGCAGAACAGCACCAGTTATTTCTCTAATGCACAGAGCCTTTCCCCTTCAAAGACAACCAGAGAAAAACTCCCACTTTGTTTGTCTGCTCAGAAATCGCTCATTTTCCAACTCCAGAGACATGAATATTCATGGCTATTGTTTGCGTGGGGAGGGCTCCCCTCAACCCCATCCCAATTTCTGAAGTAAAAGCTAAACTTTGCTAAATTGCAGAACTCCAGTGGATGCTTTGCTTTTAATTACTTTGCGAAGTGCTGCTGTCTGACACTGAGGGACACATTCTTCAGCTGGGTGATGCATTTATTTACTGCGCTGTGCTTTTGGAATGTGCAGAATGTTTATAATTAGGTTGTGTAGCCATGCGAGCCTTCAGCTGGTGTTTGCTGGGTTTAAAGCAGGTTTGTTCTGTGTTTCCAAAGCAGGAGAAGCCACGCTGCACTGTGAGCGTTGTGCACTAATCTTTATAATTCCAGAGCAGGGAAAAAATCCACTTAAAATTCCAATTGTGGCGACGGAAATGCTGCTGAGCAGGGCAGAGGGATGGCTCCTGCTCCAGGCAAGGATCCTGTGCAGAGCCCAGGTGAGCAGAGACACCTGAGCACGGCCTGGCAGATCCTGGGAGGGCACCCAGCTCCTCCTGGGCTGGATCAGTGGCTGGGGAAGCTTTCCCTGGGCATCAGGAGCAGAGCCAGAGCCACCCCGAGCCTGGGCTCTGGAAGGTGTCCCTGCCATGGCCTTCAAGGTCCCCTCCAGGAGCAAACATCCTGAGATCCCACAGGGGAGCTTTCCAAGCTCACCTGGGCTGAGCCTGCCTGTGACAGTGGCCAGAGTGACAGTACTCAGAGTAACAGTGACCAGTGACAGTGACCAGTGACAGTGGCCACAGTGACAGTGGCCACAGTGACAGTGACCAGTGACAGTGGCCAGAGT